>VYZP01077500.1:0-39492 GCA_013400635.1 Hypocryptadius cinnamomeus | reverse complement strand
ATTGTGTAACATTCCTGTGAAATGAACATGCTTTAGCCAAAGACAGCAAAAGCAATGAGTGCTGGCTTCTGCTAAGCTATTCTCTTGCTACTTTAACTCTGTGGACTTACCTCAGGAAGATCAATGGCAACATTTTCATCTAGATCCCTGGAGAAAACAAAACCTAATTTGGTATCTGAAGGTATTCAACATCTGCTGGGGTGGAAGCTTGCTTATTACCTTTTCCCCAGGTGAATGCTAAAACCTCTTTTTTTAATTAAGAGGTTATGTTTAGCTAAAATTCATCAAACAATCAGACTTTTGCACTGTTTAAATTTTGGTATAAGCCCTTAGAACAGACATTAGGCAGGACTCAGGGAGGACACAGCTGTGCATGTCATCTGCTAAAGAATTCATCTCATTCTTTATTCATTATTCATTGTGAACACATTGTTTCCTCAGCATGCTTTTTCAACATAAAATTGTCTTTTGGACAAACTTTGTGAGGAAACAAATAGGAAGCAAACACTGCTGTAATCACAGAGACCCAGACAGTGCCAACTAGCAACCCTTCCCTGTCAAACTTCCAGCATATTCATCATGGTACACCCTATTTCCCCACCTTCTCAACTCCTCTCAAAGAGAAGTCAGGTTTAGCAAAAATGGGCAAGTACAAACAAAAACCCCCAAATGATCAAGAGCTTGCCATGCTGGGTCTCTGCTGTAGAGCTGGGTGCCTGGCAGCCACACTCTCCCCAGCAGCCAACAACCCCATGTGCAGGAGGGCCCAAAGCTTGCTGCTGACTTACTCAGTAATGGCCTTCTTCTCAAAGAAGATCCTCAGGCAGAAATCTGCCTCCTGGTGCGGCTCAAATGTGGTGGGAATAAGAATATAATCACCTGGTGGCAGCTTGAATCGATGGGATACTTCCCTTAAATTGATGTAGGTTTTGCTCCTGGCCTTGGAGGGGTGGTACCTGAAGAAGTCTTTGTCCAAGCGTCCATCTCTGCCAGGGCTCTAGGAGGGGAAAAACAGGCAGTGCTGCACTGGCCAGGGTGTGCTGAAAGCCATACTCACCCCTTTCCTAATCACAGAGACAAATTCTGCCTGGCACAAGTGTCACCCCAGGCTGTGATCCTGACTCTCAT
The DNA here is from genome assembly GCA_013400635.1 of Hypocryptadius cinnamomeus. Classification (NCBI taxonomy): domain Eukaryota; kingdom Metazoa; phylum Chordata; class Aves; order Passeriformes; family Zosteropidae; genus Hypocryptadius; species Hypocryptadius cinnamomeus. The sequence goes on along the minus strand of VYZP01077500.1, from coordinate 38,364 downwards.
TCCCTCTTCCAGGTACTTACAGTAATTTAGCTCCCACCTCACTGCAAGGACCCACTACCACTGTCCTTTCCCACCCAGAAGGCAGTCTCAGAGTACTCTGGGACATTGTCTTCCTACTTAAACATCCCCTGCCTTTAAACACCACCATTCCAGATAGGGTGTCACAGAGCAGTGACAAGAGATTCACCAACCTCAACCTCACTAGGGGACAGGCATCTGTGTGTGATGTGCCCCAGGATGCTCAGAAGAAGCAATATTCCCTCTCCCTGAGCCAGACAGGGGGTAACAGAGTGGCTGAAGAGTCTGTTCTAGGAACCCATGGCCCTGTGGGGACTCCTAAATTCTCCTCTGAGAGGACTCCATCCTCCACAGGGCTTGATGTAAATGACAAGGTTATTTTAGCAGCAAGAGCTCCAAAAATGGGGTAGGGTTACAAACCCAGAGAAAGTTCCAAACACCAAGAGTGCAGCTCCTGTGCTGTAGCAGCAAAAGAGTACCTCATAAATAGAGTAGCCAATGGTCAGCATTTCAGCTCCAAGCTTCTTGAGTTTACGGCGACCCTTTTGCATCAGTGCTGCTATGAATGTGCAGCCATCTTCCCCATCGTCCTTCTCTGTCAAATGCAGCTTGATTTGTGGATTTGTCCAGAAAGTCTCTGCCAATGTAAACAACGCCAGAGAGTTTCTTGACTCAGAATAATAAACCACCACTACTGCTGCAAAAATACTCCCACCAAACATAAAAAGACAATAAAGATGAGGTTTCACTCAAACTTATTTTTCCCATTAATTGTTATACTTCTTTCCACTAAGCTTTTGCAAAAAATGAGCCAAATCCCTTCATGGAACTAGGTGTAGGAAAGATTTAGGCCTGGGGCCTTATTAAGTTACTATGGTTCAAATGAAGTAGTGAGATGAAATTCTGTTAAAATTACATAGCTACAATGATCCCATAGTGCTGGTGCCATTCTGCACTAATACAGTTTGGACTCATGACACAGTTTCAGAGGCACATAAACATGTTGGCTGGTCTGGGCTTTTTGTCTCATTTTATGCTTGCTGCTGCAGTTTAACTGGCTTATTTGAACCTAGTGCTGCTCATGCAAATGTCATTAAGAGGCAAATCAGGTCCAATGAACCTGAGAGCAAAACAAGCAAAGTCTTTCACCACAAAGTCTCAAGTGGGACCATATGAACATTTATCACTTTGTTCATTGCTGGTTTGTTCATTCAAAAGAGCCAACCACAGAAAGGTCTTATCATTAAAGTACAGGACTCTTAAACCACACAGCAGTTTCAGTTTCCTCATTTGTCCCTTTAGCTCATTCCTGTCAGCTGAACTGTCCTGTACCCACAGCTCTGACTACAGAGCTCTTCTCTGAAGAGCTATAGCTGAGGGCAGGTAAAGATTTCAGTGCTTGCTTCTCATTTTCAAACTGGTGTTTACTTACCTAGGAAATTTCTACATCCTCCTGCGGTGGCTCCCCGGACCCAGCTTCCTTGGTGGATGGCCACTTCCCATTTGTGGGCAGTGCTGTCTTCCAGGGCATCTGGAGTCAGGTTGCAGATCTCAACTTTGTCAAAATGCACTTTGAAGTCTTCAAACTCCATCCTGAGCAAAAGACGTGGTAAGGAACAGGCAGCCGTTCGTCTTTGTGAAGGATGCCCAGCAGAAGTATTTATCCCCCAGAGGGCCAGATCACCAGTTCATGCAGAGTAGTTTTGGTGACCATGGATATATGCCAGCAGGAGAGCAACTAGCTTTCACTCACTTATACTCTAAGCCTGAGGGTAGCCTTGATAGTCTGAACTTCCCTCTGTAAAAGACCTGATGCATTAGGCCTTCGTGAGGGCAATTTGACATCTAGAGATGTCCTCTGCTCTGAATTGCTGTCTGGAAGAGCCCCCCTCTCTCCCTGGACCACAGAAATAACACACAGAAATGGATCTCCTCCCTAACACAAGCTTCTGTAACTATCCTTTTCCTCCTGTGGCAGATGCCTAACAACAAAATGGAGTAGCAGGAGAGCAAAAGCCCTCCAAGATGCAAGTTTATCTGTGGCAGTGGCAGATAGGATCCAGCTAGCCCCCACTGTGCCTTGTCCAACACAGCTAATTCCGTTTTTCTTCCTTATAACAAATAGATGTCTGTGGTGGTATTAATTTACACTTGCTATGGGCCATTTTACAACTTGGTTTTGGTGTGAAAAGAAACAGCAGGGTTTGCTTTGCTGAGTTCTGCCCTTTCTTGTCAGCTATTCCCAGATATTGCTAGGCCTAGGCACTGCTTATTCTCACGCTGATGCTCAGACACCAAAGCAGAGACAGCATAGCAAAAACTGTCTCTAAATGGCTTGGTTTCCTGGCCACACAATGCAATTTTGGGCCCTTTGGAAATGTGCTGCAAAGCAGAGGAAGAGGTTGCCCTTCATAGATTAGATTTGACCTCAAGGAGGTAAAACACCTGTTGTGATTTCCCTAGAGCTGTTCTGGGTTTGTACTTCTGAAGGGAAAGGAAGACTCTGACCCTCTGATCTTAGGAGGGAAGGGACTAGGACTGAGAAGCTAATTTCTTAGCCAATCACAAGATGCCCCTTTGCATCTATTAGAAGCACCTGGACAAGACCAATCTGAAATGCATTAGACAAATGCCAAAACATCTTTTTGGTAATTAATGAGGTCAAAACGTCCTCAGCATGTCACCATGAAGATTTTCTTCAGTTCTCACAAGTCCAAAGAACAAAAGGACCTAAAAAGGGATTTTTTTTCCATTAATTTCACTGGTCATTTGATGTCTACTTGCACACTTTTACCTCCATCACGTGGTCAGGCTTTAAGTTCTGCCCCGTATTGAGATACTTGCTGGAGTTACTTGGGTACCGCGTAAATTCTTTGTCTCCTTTACACTCACCACGTAAGCTACAGCTGTAACCAGGCCAAAAACAGACAAAAAAACCCCCACCAAACCCAAAACCCAGACAAACACAAAAGCTTTTTGAAGAAGCTGCAAATGGCCTAATGCATTTGCTAGGTCAATAGAAAATAACTCAAAATATCTTATGTAAAAATACAGTAACAGAACAGCCACTGGACCTACTTCCCTCCAGTTATCAAAATTTGTGATTGATCATTTTGTGTGATGTAACGTGCTGCACTGTCTATCTCAAATAACTTCTCAGGCCTGAAGCTGAACTTTTGTTTAACTTGCAGGCAAAACCTGGAATAGCTCCATTACATACCTCTCTAGATTTACCTATGTGTAAAAGAATTAAGCATCTGGCCCCAGAAAATGTGACCCAACACATTGTCACAGCATGATCGATATATGGCAGAGGGATCATATGCAAGTCAGCCATCTGCTCTGTCTGAGATCATGAATTTGGCATGAAGAATACTTCACACTTCTAAAGCAATTTCCACCATGTTGGTTTCTTTTTCTCTTATAATTTCATCATTTCATTTAATTTCATTTCATCTTTTCCTCAATTTTTCCACAATTTCACATGTATCTTGGTGCTGTTTACTTTATACAACTAGCAGTATTGCTTCTCAGGACTCATTCTCTCCCAGTACATGTCCAGAATGAATCTTGAAGGCATTTCATAGCTGATACAGTGTCATAAAATGCTCCCTTTTGTACATCCTGCCTTTGTTCATGGGAAGGATTTACAGGGTGTTACATTCATGGGAGACACACACAAAATTTCAGTATTTGAAATACCAATGCCATTAACTAAACTGATTTTTGAGGGCTTTTTTATTAAAACAGATATAGGCACGCATGAAACACAGACAACAAAGGGAGCATTCTACCTGCCGTCTCTTAGGCAGAAACTGAGAATTTCATCATGCAAAGGTTTCTTCCTTGTTGCTTGTTTTGGCCACTTGCACCTTAATTTCTCATTAGAGTCCCAGACTTTAGGAACCTGTGTCTTACCAGAACTCTCCATCATCCTGTGCTGCCTGAGACAGGCGTCTCTGCTCCGATGGGCTGACTGAGTGCCACTCTGCAGAGCTGCAGGAAAACAAACCCAAGCTTTACTACAGGCATGTGGCAATCAATTTTCCCTGGCTCAGAATGACTGGCAGAACATTAACAGCAGGCTGTTCTTCTCTCACATGTGTTTTATTTGTGCAGCTTACACAAATGCAGTTGCATTTAAGAGGTTTCCTGATCTCACTGGCACGCATGGTCACAGAGACCCAGTTAGTGCAGCCAAAAGCAGCACCAGGCCAAAAATCCCAAAGCTGCTCCAGAGTGGTCTTAATGAGTGAGTTATTGACATTGGGACTGGTCTCAGGTATTTGGGCTGGAGATAACAGGGCTATTGGTAAACCTCAAGATGTTGGAAAGTAAACACTCTCTTTAAATCTGTATTCCATCTGTAGCACCATCATCTTTTTCATTCTTGTTGCTAATTTAGGGCCAGATGTTTGTTTAAAATTGAGTAATGGGAACTGAATAGGTTCCTTCCCCTGCACAGAGAGATTCAGTGGGGTAACTGGGGCCCCAGGTTAAGTCTTTACCTCCTTTTCGTGCACCCCTTCAACTCCAGCTGTGGCGTATCAAAACCAAGCAAAAACCTGATAAAGCTTTTCAGGAAAACTGGAAGTGCACTACAGTATTTCCAATTTGACATAATAAACTTAGGGAGTAGAAGGCACCTTGTGTTGGGGTTTTTAATTTCAGCAACCACTGCAAAATGTTAATGCAGGCTCCTGTATTGGCCTGCAAGCCCCTCTTCATCCTGAGTTCCAGAAAACCTCCCAAGTGCAGAGTCAGAGCTCTGCTTTGCACAGACAGCCTTTTTGATGAACAGCACAAACTGCCAGATGCCTGTCCTGATCATAACCTCTCCATCTTTTTCAGATTTAAGAACTCATTATACATGTCAATTATCCATGTTTTTCTTCAAGATAAAGGATCTGAGCTGATGTGGACGTATTTAATTTACTTCTGAGCCATGATAAGGACAGAGAAATTTGAAGTAGTCCTACAAATGGTTACATGTCTCAGCAATATTAAAGGGCCAGGCAGGTTATGGTTCCTCTCCTCTGCGTGTATGTGAATTTAAAAAAACCTCAGTAGAAAAAGTGAAACAAAAAAGAAGCAATGCATATGTGCAAAAATATACTGTAAAGTGTGTGTTGGAAAGGAATGTAATGTTGAATTTTTTTACCAGGTATTTTTTTTCATTTTGTATTGTTTGCACTTTGTTTACTGTTAGTAGTAAAACCTGACTGGTTTTCAGGCCAACGCTGTTGTGGTTTGGGGTCCTTCCACAACTTTGGCATGGAGAGGGTCTCATTTAATGGCCATTTATTATTATTAAGATATTACTCCTGATGTGTTTAAGAAACCCCAAACAATAAACAGAGAGATGCGAGCTATTCAGAGGGGGTAATACATTATCAGTTTCAGCTTATCTGCAGCAGGACAAAGTATGGATGTTGTGTTACAAGCACTAGAGCAACAGGCTTGTAAATATTTAACCAAAAATATCACTCCAAATGTGTAACTTTTACAATTGGGAGTGTATTAACTTATCTCATTTATATTCATGTATGATTTCTGCTGATGCTAGGTTTTGGGGGTTAAACAACCTTGCAAGTGTCCCTGAATTGCGCTGCTTTGAATATTCTGAGGGGGAGATGCTGTAGGGCAGAAATACTGTTAGGCACATGCAAACTCTTGGTTTAATTCCCTGTGGAGCAGTTGGGGCTGCAGGAAGCCAGCTATGGAGCAGAAGCTGGGATTTGGCCTTTGTGAGGCCAGTGTGTAAGGGACAGTGCACCCACTTGTCACTCCAAGGGCCGTTCCACTCCACCTGTCCCCACGGGTTCCTTATCCTTATGAGCTGCACTTGCTGGCCCCTATAGCTCACCTGGGGAAGAAGAAAATACAGAAAATATCAAGTGTCAGGATCTAGGGAGCAAGGCTTCTCCAGTGTGCAGAGGCTTGTGTTAACAGCTGGGCAAAAGGTGTAGAGTGCCACCGGAGATGTGGGAGGGAAAGTTGGATTGGAATTTGGATAACTTCACCAGGATAACTTCCCCCGTCACCTGAGGCTGAGGGGACACTCCCTTATCTTTTCCCCAGGCATCACCTTGCCCCCTGCTGCTGGACATACCTCCTCAATGCCAGTCACAGAGTACGCATGGCCTTTTACAAGGCCAAACGGGGTTTGGGCTTCTGACTCGGCAGCACTGCTGGTCTGGAATATGGGAAAAAAATGTGAATTAACCTCTCTCTTCAGAGTGAGATCACAAGTGGTGCCACCTGGTCCCTTCCAAGCACCAGACTAACCAGTGGCTAACCCGTACTACAAAAAAGAAACTTGTCTTTCTGCTCAACCATAGTGCAATGGTCCCTTTTTGGGAAACAATATGGGGGTTTTAAGTGCTATTCACTCAGAGCAAAAATTAGGTGGTTCCAGGGTGGAATTCCTCCTCTGCCCCTGTGATTTTGTTTCAGCACCATCTACATTTCCAGGATCTCAGTCTTAACTCTCAGACTGAGACCAGGTGTTCACATGATCTCATTACTTGTAAAAAGGCTTTGATGGACAGTGATGGTGGTGAAGGGTCCCATTGGGCAGCTGAGTATCACACTGCCTAGTTCAATAAAATTTTAACTAGTCTTTGCAAGTAGCAAACCTCATCAGGAGGAAAAGTGAAACTCAAACCAGAAAACACTGAACCCCAAAGCTGTGGGCACCGAGAAATTGAGATCCCATTTCTTACTTACATCAATAGAACAGCCCACCATTGAGCATCTTTTCAGGGCTTTTCCTAGGATTTCATAGAAATTGTCAGGAGCCTCCTTAACATCATACGTTTCTCCTATACCCCCAGTGAAATCTTCCATGGCCTCTATTGTACTGCCACCCTTCAGAGACTCGTAGCTGCCATTCAACCTGGAAAACACACACTGACTGTGAGAACTGCTTTCAAGATATCCATGTTTGAGAGCTTTCTCGCACATGTGTAGAATTGCAACAATAGCGCTGAAGTCAAAATAAGTACCCCAGAGTGTACCCAAGCAGTAGTACTGGGGTCATTCTACTTTCCTTTTTAGTTGCATTTTTAATTCATCCATTTCTCCATATCTTTAAAGCCTGGGGGTGTTCTTTCTTTAGTGCCAGTTGTCAGGCTGGCGAGGGCAGCAGCAAATGCTAGAAGCTGCTCACTAGAATTGTGAACACCATATGAAAACAAACTGTGAATAATGTATGTACAAGTAGCAAATTATGTATGTGCAGTGAGACTTACTTGGCATAGGCTTTCTCTAGTAAGGCACTCCAAAATTCATTGAGTTCAGCTGAGTGCAGGAAAACCAGCCGGCCCTTGAAGGTGGGCAATCGGTCATCAATCACGACATCCAGCCACTCATTGTGCTGCCAAAACTGTTTAGAAAGGATGGTGCATGAGTTTGCTGACAGCATGGCATTCCTGAGAGCACAATTCTGGTGTCCCAGCATTTCTAATTGTAAGGCTTGATTGGAAGACATGTAAATCATCTGTTCCTTCTCTGCCCTGCAAGGCTGCTCTCTAGGAAGGGTGATCTGTCCTAAGAAAACACCAAGATGAAATGTGTAGACCTGTACTGTAGCTCCTTGCCTGCATTATGTCAATCACGTAGCTACACCAGTGTTCACTACATAATTCAAAAGTCCTTTAGGACACACGTGTGTTACAGATACCAGTTCAACTCCTTTAAGGACTTATATCCTAAGTGAAGTGTGTGTGCTCAGGAAAATGTGAAATTATTTCTAAAGCCATGTATCTGTTCACATAACAGGAGTGGCCGTGTTTGCGCCTGCATGAGGCTGACATAGCCCTCTAGCTTGTTTCTCAAAACATAAACAATACTGTAAGCTCAGAAATCCTACTTTTTTCAGCGTCTCCTCTGCAGCACCTGTCAGCCTCACTGCAAAACAGACCATGAAATATAATGACAGAGATGGCTTCATTCTGTGACAGATGTTCACCTTACCTGGAAATGAAATATTCCAGCATAATCTGGCCCAAAATTTTGATCCAGTGGCACCACTCTTGCTAGTGTTTTTTCATTCAGTGTGAGAGAAGCTATGGCTGCTAAAAGCCAGCAGTCACCTGTGGATTGAGAAGGGGGAAAGAGGAGAAAAAGGGGCCAGAGGAGATGTTATGACAGCTGCCACTTCCCCTGAAACCCAAAAGACAGCCTGCGTGTCCCCAGAGAGGGTGTCCCTGCCTGGCCAGGGCAGAGTGAACTTCAGTCTGGAGGGGCTGGTAGACAAAAGACTCCCTTGGGCTCACATTACCCCTGAGTGAAGATCCTTCCCTGATCCTGCATCCCACTGCACCAAGATGGCCCCCGGCATGGATGGGCGGGAGCTATCCACGAAGAAGCCATGGACCAGGTGAGCCTGGCAGGACCCCCAGCTCCACTGCTCCCACCAGCTCAGGAGGGACAACATCCCCCCCTCTGTGAGGACACTGCTGCTGCTCCTCACAGTGCATAGACATGAACACATCCACACGGGGGGAATCACTCACCAAGATCCCCTTGACAAATGTCAGTTCTGGTGGCTCCTCCAAGGATAAACTTGGGGTCTTTGACAATGTCCTGCAACAGTGAGACAGAGAAATCACTCAGAATTTCTAAGGAAAAATAGGAAAATATCACCATCGCTCTGAACCAGACTTGCAGCAGTGCTGACAAACCCTATGTGCCATACGAGCTGTATCATCCTGCAGCAGTGCTGCCACCACAAAGAACGAGATGGGGAATCCTTGCTAATTAATTACAGTGTAGAGCAATTAAAGAATCAACTATCCCCATTTTTTTCATAATTAGTTGGCTGCTAATGAAAGGCTGGCATTCTTTATTCATCTGTAGGCAATTGTAAAAATATCATAGCACAAACTCATCCAGAAGATTGATTTCAGGCTGCAGCCCTGGTTAACAAGGCTTTTTGTTAGCTTGCTTTCCTCCAATGGTTGGAAAAAATAAAATTGGCAATTTACTTTTAACTGAACTAGTAAGCCTTTTATTTACTCGCATGTAATACCGGGAACATACAGTGTCTGACAACCATGAGACAATTTCCTCCTCAAAAAAGCAAACAACAAAGACAGCTTCAGTCCTGCTAATTTGTAGGAGGAGCTAACACTACCCAGCCCATGTGGTCAGAGGTCAGAGGGAATGGTGCTCATGGTGACATTACAGCAATTCTCAAGCATTCATTAGACTGGTTTAGTTCAATTACTAGTACCATGGCTGGATAGAAAAATTATAGTGATAAACCAATAAATGTGGCAGGAATTCTTCTCTTCTCCATTTTCCCATGAACTGTATATTGAATGTAATTGATGGAACTGAATGGAAAAGGGGAGAGGAGAATATCTAATATATTACTGGACTAATATGCCTGTAGTTAATCAGCCTGCCCTGATACATTATTGCAGACCCTGTGGCATGGAGCAAATCCTTCTGCCTAAGTGGCAAATGAAACAAATTAATGAGGAGGGCGGGGGAAATAGAAGAGCGCATTCAGTCATTTAATCCCTGCATTTGGCTAGATTGAATTGAATTGCTTTGCGTTCATATCGCTGCATTTTCTCAGACCATAGGGCAGAATATTGATCGTTTTGTTCAGCTTCTTGCCCTTATTGCTGAAGCACCTGCTGCTGGAGCCAGGGCACTCCCCTCAGTGAACCAGCGCTGCTGCTGCGGAGCTCCCCCTGCAGAGGCGATATCCAGGAGGAGGAAGCCGGTTTGCATATTTTTTGTTTGCCTTTGCTGAGGAGGAGGTGGTGGCCAGGTTATGCCTCAGCACAGGTGCCCCGGGGAGGAGGTACCACAGAACGCCATCAGAGTCCCCAGAGTACGGAGCAAAGGGAAGCAAACAGCAGCTGCTCCTCACCTGGCCCGCCTGCTTGTTAAATACACTCAGTCTCCTTGGGACTGGGCATGAACCATAAAACCACAGCTCATTGCCTTTAGACATTGACATAGCAGTGGCTGATAAAGTAGCTGATGTTCAACAACACACTTTGTTTTAGCACCATTGCTCTCAGGAGAAGTAATTCTCATTGCAACTAATGCATTCAGCTGTTACCAAGAAGCCCTGTATGTTAGCAAGGGACAAGATAAAAAACCTTTCCACTGACATGGGTTTGATTCATGACTCATTGTTTATTACACATCTCTGAAACTCATACATGGAAAAATGTTTTCAACCTCTTGCGTCTAAAGCAATCAAAAATATTTAAAAAAAAAAATCAACAAAAAGGAATTGAAAGTCTGTTGACTGGACTTGTGACACATTTTCTGCTGAGCAAAAGAAAACACACTCTGCAGTTTCTGAGTGGGTGTTGCAAAAATAATATTAATTTTAAAAGGACTTTCAGATGGTATAAAAATGTATCAGGACTTTCAGCATGTTAAAGGACAAAACCCAGCATTTACACACAGCATGCAGTAATTTAAGGATTCACCTGCAAAAAGACATTGCCTGGATGTAGGAACATACAGTCTTCAGAGAGATGAAGCATAGTGACCCATGACTGTGCTGATGCTGCATTAAAGCTGTGTTTCTTTAAACCCAAAAGAAAACAAACTGCATCCCTGTGCCCGTCTTGCAGTGGTAAAGAGAGGGTGCATAAAGACCTAAAACACAGTGGGAGTGAGATTGTTTAGGTGATTTCTGTGATTACATTTCTCTGCCTGGTCCCAACCTGTCATACTGGCTGTCCGTGGCTGCTCATACTAGGAACATTTCTTTCTTACTTCCTCCTGTAGACCATAGATTCATTTGAAATTGGTAAAACCCGTCTTTCCTTTTTGGGTTGGATTTTTTTTATTCTTCAATTTATATGTCTACCTTTCCCAGACACTGAGCTGTTGATTTAAGGACAGGAAAGGAAATATAATGAGAAAAGAGTCTTATGTTCTTCATATTGTTCTAAAATTTTGATAAAGGACAGTTTGAATTTGTAATTAAAAAGGATTTTAAAGGATTGCTTAACAAAATCACTAAATGCCTGAATCTTGGAGCACTTCACTTATGTAGAAAGTCAGATATTCATCTGATGCAGATCCAGGTAGCTCACTGATTGCAGTGGGAGATTTACAGACTAGTGCTAGTTGAAGGTCTTGCTCATGCTGCTACTAACATGCATATATGCAGATATATGCATGTCAAAGTAATGAGAAAGCCTTCTCTACTCTCATTACTAAAGAGTGAACTCTAACAGATTGTAAATCAGAAGATTTAGATTATTTGTCCCTGCAATTACCCTCATGTACTGTGCTACACTTCAACCAAGCTACTGTAAAATACTGGTGGGAGAGGCAGTAAAAACCAGCCACCATGAAAAGGAGTTGGAATACAGATACCCTGCACAGAAGCCATGCTTTTGTGCTCAGCCTCTCCAGCTGTGGCAACTCACCTGGCACATGCTCCAGGCCACTGTTCCCTTTGCAAAGTAAAATGTGTTAAATTGAAATTGTTACACCACCTCTATTTTGCTGCTGCTCCTGATGGATAATAGAGATGAAACTGATTTGGTTTAAATGCTGAGGAGCCAGAGCAGAGCATAACTAATACCCTGTCCTCACACATCCTCTCAGCCTCCCCTGAGTTTTATTTCTCGCTGTGCAGCTCACAAAAGTGCGTGGGGGGAACTGGAGTGTAAAAGCAGATGCCATTTGAGGTAACTTACTCATCCTGGAAATGTTTCCAGTTCAGCATACAAAGATCCTGAAGAAAACAGATCATTCTCCACTGCCCCTGTGTACCATAAACAAGGGCACACAAGCTCTCAACCAGTCCTGGTCACATTTTACACCAAATTTTAACTATTCTGAGCTCAAAAAAAGACAAACTAAGAGAAACCTAAGAGCTGGGCAAAGGAAAACCATTCTTTTAGTGTCACAGCCTTGTGCATTTTTGATGCCTCTCATCACTCTATAGAGTCCCACACTCGAAGCATTTCAGCCTCACAGCCCTCTCCTGTGCTGGGAGGACAGCGCCAAAGGCCACCTGGCTTTCTGGGGCACAGACAGGCAGCAATGCCTGTGGGGGCTGCACTTAGCATGTATTGGGATCTCCAATTATTTTCACAACTGAAACTTGTCTAGGAGTAACAGCTTTAATTCTGCTCTGTATCAGCACTGTGTTAACTACCAGATGCTGAAGTACTGAATGCTCATCACTGGGATTTAAGATAATTTAAACCCTTCTTTAAGCTTACTTTGTTCTTTCTCTTCCTTGGTATCACTATCACCAAAGAAAAATTTTTTATCAAGGAAGAAGCTTCCAGACTATGAAGAAAGTCCAGAATAAACATCAGTCCTTAGCAAAGAAATGAAATGTTGCTACGTTTTTTTCTGTGGTTATTAGTTACAGAGTGAAGTGGGAAGAAGGAACCTGGGTGATGCTGGGTTTGTGATCTGAGAGCATGTGACTGGTGCAGCTTCAGGCTCCCACTGTGTTATTAATGACTGTTATGCAAGATGCATTAAGAGATACTCACTGAGCCCTTGGCTACTGCTGAATGGCTCAGTAACCACGGCACGCAATTGTAATCTCTCAGTGTTCCCTGATGGAGGTAAGCAGGTAAGTGTAAGACTCTAGTACTCTAAAAGTTAGAAGGTCTGATTTTTTGAAGTTGATATTAATTATGAATTTCCTAATTAACAACACTCAATTTTACACAGTTAGAACATTATCATAATGCATTTTACCCTTAATTCCCTGTGTGCCCTCTTATTTTCATCTTTTGTCTGACAATAACGTAAGAGAGAAGCTGATTACGAGTTCTTTATGCATTGCACATAAATACACATGCATAAGTGTGTCTGTACAACGAGCCACACCTGAAACATGGGGTGAAGCCTTGCAGCCCTTTCATCCTGCAGCTTGAGCTCTTTGCGGGGAGCATCCCAATCCTGAGCCCCTGCTCCTGAGGTAGGAAGGGTTTCTCCCCACACTTATCTCCACATCTCCCCGAACACGTTCTTGGTGCAACCCCGAAGCACAGCTGCCTGACCGTGGGCAGGACGGGAGGCACAAACACAACGGCATACTCACCCCAGGCCTCTTCCAGACGAAGGGAATGGGTGGGTTTTCACTGAAGAAGAGGGACGAATTGCAGGCGGGGAAGTCGGGGTCCTCAAAGAGGACTCCCCTGCGCAGGCACTCCTGCTTCAGCTGCTCGTAGCCCTTCCCCGAGCTGTGCGTGCCACGGGCACCCCCGGGGTGCGCAGCCGGCCGCGGCTTCGAGTCCTGGTACAGGTAGGGCATGTCTGCCGCCCACCTGCCCGGGAGAGCCGGCGAGACAAGGCTTAGCTGGTGGTGGGGACAGAACAGGTGGGAAAAGAGAGGGGAGCAAGGATACAAGAATCCCTCACGTGCCTTGTGAAGGACAAGGGGGTGGAAAGGACTCTGCGGTGGGGGAGCCGGCAGTATCCTGCAGCCTTCCTCCGTGTCACCTCCCTGAGCTGCTGCTGAGTGAGACTGACCTCCCGGCTGCTCTGCACAGCACCCGAGACAGACAGACACCCTGAAAGCAAACAGGGAGGGAAGGCGGCCGGTCCCGGACACCCTGGGAGCGGCCCGGGGCTGCCCTGTCCTTCCCCGCGGCTGCCGGGCGAGGAGGGGTGTGCGCGGCTCCGGCACCGCTCCCCACCCGGCACGGCCCGGGGTGGTTTCCAGGTATGCAGGACTCAGCCAGGGCCACTGAGCTGAGCCTTGGCAGGGAAACCAGAGCCCACGGCGGGCTGCGGCCGCACGGCGAGCTTGCCTGGCTCCCCCAGGTGGGAGAGCAGCCTGGCATGCCTGAGGCGGGGCTGCCTTGGCGGGCAGGTCTTGTCCCCGTTGGATGTCATGCAGGAGGGACAGCAGGGCCAAGAGATGCCGTGGCCATGGCTGCTCTGCTGGCCGGGGCCTGGGCGTGCACAGGAGGGGTGTGAAAAGCTAGTGGGGAGGACTTGGAGCGGGATACATCCTGGGTAAACACAGGAAGAGCATTGGAAAATGTTATCCTGAGGGGGGATTCTGATGGGCCGCACACTGAAGGAGTTCTGTGTGCACTGTGTCATGTGATTTTAAAAACATATACCTATTGTCACTGATTTCCAGGTTTCATGACCTTGTTCGTCTGACCACTGGTGAAGGATTTGGAGTACAAGTCTTATGAGGAGCAGCTCAGGGAGCTGGGGTTGTTTAGCCTGGACAAGAAGAAACTCAGGGGGGGGTTTATTGCTCTCTACAAGCGCCTGAAAGGAGGGTGAAGCCAGGTGAGGGGTTGTGCTCCTCTCCCAGTTAACAAGCAGTAGAGCAAGAAATGGCCTCAAGCCACACCAGGGGTGGTTCATATTAGATACTGAGTAAAAATTTCTTCATGGAAGGTGTTGTCAAGCATTGGAACAGGCTGCCCATGGAAGTGGTGGTGTCATCCTCTGGGACATTTAGAAGATGTGCAGATGTGTGCTCAGGGATGTGATTTAGTGGTGGACTTGGCAGTGCTTGGTTGGTGGTTGGACTCAATGATCTTATTAGTCCCTTCAAATCTAAATGATTCTGTGATTTGTCTGCTTTCCAGCATTCACCTGCACCATTGTATCTCACATTGGACAGTAAAACACTGGCTGGAGAGAATGCCAGACAATGCACCATGAATGCACTGAAGGAACAACACCTAGAGGCACACGTGGCTATTCTTCTCTGCTTGGAAAGGGAGGAGATGCCATCCTCTCGGAACAAATTACAGTTCCTGTAGTATAAAACACACCCCTGAGTACAAACAGCACTCAGCCTCCCTCTGCTTTAATTGGCCCTTTGGCAGACCAGTTTAGCCTGCTGCCAAGAGATTATTTATGGAGAGCAATTAGGTGAAACAGAATTAGTTCCTCTCTGTTCTGCTATTTGTCACAGCAGTGCTGGGAGGAAAGCTTGCTTTTTCAAATCGTATATTCCCATGTTTATTCCCCATAACTGCATCCATTGTTGATGTCTGCAGGCTCCCTGCTAAGACCAAGTTCCCATTGTGCAAATATATGGATACTGTCCAAATGTGTGAGAAGAGGCAGGCCTGATGCTCCAAACGTGGCCGTCATTTGACCAAACTTTAGGTTTGCAGAAGAGAGTCCAAGTTACTCATGTCGGCTTTTTCCACATCCGTTGAGAAGACCAAAACCTCCAGAAAGTGACCCACTGTGTACTCATCCTTAAGATCCCTCCGAAGATGACTGTGTCCTTCTTTTGCCTCTAGACAGACCCTCATGGACTAGCTTAGGGTAGATGCCCAGTTTACATGCGTGGAGTCAAGTGAGAGGAATACCAGACAAGGGGTTAAGGCAGGTAAAAGGCATTTTAGTGCCAACACAAGCCCAGGGATGTGGAATACCCAAAATCTCATATTCAACCATCAGCAAAACCAGGAACTTTATCCACGACACCTCTGTGTGGGCCAAGGCACATTCTCACACACCAGAGTAACATGTTGACTGGGGAAGGAGACCTGCAGTGCCCTAGACATACAGACTGCACACCTGCTGTGTCCCAAGGAAAGTAACCATGTATCACTTCAGGAAATTTCTTCTTTTCAGAGTTCAGTTGCAGATGAAAATATGTGGGCTGAGCTGTAGGGGTGCTTGTCCTGCTGGAGGGGAATGCATGCAGATTCTCTCCTGTGTGAACATTCTCGTGTGCAATAAGAAATTTTTTCATGCTGTAGCCTTTCTCCCAGAGAGCAGGGACAGCATTTTCCTCTCCTCATGCTGCTGCTTCATGTAATGGCACTGCAGGAAAATTCATGTCTGTGAGATTTTAGCCTTGGTGTCAAGGCACTAAAAGTGCACAGGAGAGATGGTGTCTGGGGAGTGCGGGTGGAAAAAAGAGGAATGAGCAGAAAACACTTATAAAATGTCTCAGTTTTTATGCAAATACAATACCTTACCTGACATATGTTAAGAATCACGGGCTCATCTCTTGAAGGGCAGAAACAAACAAATCTGTGTATCACCTACATGCTTACCCCACTCCAGAGTTTTACAAGGACTGAGCAGTTTTCTCTTTTACCATGAAATCTCCTTTTGAAAGCTGTGAAAGAGCATTTTCCCCCTTAGATGACTTGTTATTCCTGCCACTTGGTGCTCTCTAGAGATATTCAGGGTGGGAGGAAAATGCAACACGTCCTGTGATAGTCTCTTATGGACAGACACCAGCAACATAATCCTACTTGCTCAGGAGAGTGGCAAGCAGGATTTGGGTCACTGACCTAGAACACCTTTGCTCCTTGGGTGTCCTGGCTCAGTGAGTAAAAGCAAGGTGTATTTTAACACTCCCTGGAACAGCAGGTGAACACAGACAACGAGAGGCTGTGACACCAGCCTGTGTACATTTCCATTTGGCACGCTGTCGCAGCAGACATATTGTGACATTTAAGCGATACAGGACAGTATTAATACGAAAGTCTTGTCACACTGAGTAATAAAGTCCTTCCTCCAGGATTCCACTGCCTCAGGAACTGTGGGTGTGCAGCCCACCGGGCTCTCCCAGCAGGGGGGTAGAGCAGGTCTGTCCTTGGGCTGTGCAGGCAGTGAGTGAGTGCCTGCCAGCTTGTGGAAGTGCTGCTGGCAGAGAGGGAGCTGTCAGATCGAATGCAATTAATTCCTGGTGGGACTGCTCTGGATACCATTAGGCTCCTGCAGACTGCAGAGATCTCTCTACAAGCCACATGACCAGGCAAGATTTCAAGGTGACAGCATGACAGCATGAATGATGCACAGGCTGGCAACATATGTTAAAGCTGAACACCATTTTCTTCCAGGTACCATCATTAAATGCCTGTTCCTGAAACATCAGGAGTTCTATCCATTACCTTCAGCCATGGGAGCAAAGCACTCAGGGAGTGTGAACACCGGTGCAATTGCAGCTGCCCACAGGCACTGCCCTCCTGCTGAGACATGCTGCTCATCCCATGACACCAAGAGAGGGGGCCAGATGGGCATTGTGCAGAAGAAGCTGTGGCTCTAGCAGAGGGTGAGCATCCTCTGCCAAGAGCAGAGGCTCAGGCACACTTACTGATAACAGGAACAGAGTAATTTTTCTTTTCTAGAATAATTTTTTACTCTAGAAGGGACCCTTATTCACTTTCCAGCATAATTCATGGGATAGAAGGTGACACAAAGGCTTGATGTAGGAAACAATGGTTTCCATTTCTTGGCCTCCTTGCTTAGCATCATGCTACAGCTCTGGCTTTCATCCTCTGCTGTTCAGCATTTGGCATGTGCTTTTTCTGAGTCACACTTATGTAATTCCTTCCCCATTAACATCAGGTAGACTCTAGTCATTCAGGATATAAAGCTGGTTATTCAAATGACAGCAACTTGACTAAGTGTTTCATAACCCTGTTGTCATTACACCTCCTGCCCTGTCAACAGTTTAACATTGGAGGGTTTATCCATAGCCTTTGGCCTGACTGACCCCAGGTTCTCCAGTGCTTGTTGCCTGCTGGCTAAGCTCCTCCAGTGTCATCTGACCTTCTCTAAGGGACTGGTTTAGGCTAGAATATTTCACTTTTGTACTCTTTCTCTAGGTGTTTGAGAGATAAGACTGGTTTTGTCTAGGTCTCTTTATTGTTCTCCTTATATTTGCAAAAATTTAAGGGGAGATATTATATGGACTGAGGTACCACCTGTGAAACTCAAAAGCTCTCTGTCATTTCTCCTCCAGATCTGTATGAAGTTACATAAAACATCTTTGTCCTGTCTCTAAGATTAGTCTCATTTCATACTGCTTGGCACGCTGTGATCCTGGCTTTGATTTGAATCCAAATGCCACAGTCACAGTCACATGAAACTACGCTGTTTCTGATACTTTCCATTACTTTGGCTCAATGCAGTGCATGGACTTTTGCCCAGTAGCTTGCAGCCTGGCAGGCTTTGCACATGCTCCTGCACACATCTTTGCTAACTGAGGACATCTTCTATTGCTCCAACAACAGCAGAGACCAGATAAAATTAAGCCCAGCTTGGGGCTGTTTTTTTAACGAAACTTGTGTTGTCTTCTGGCAGTAAAATAATACTTTCTCTGGAGAAGACATAGCTTGCTACAGAGGGGCTGGAGTATCCTCCTCTCCCTCATTTCCAGGCAGAAATGAAGCAGAGGGAAGGAAGGTGAGAAAGGACAGCTTTAGGGGTTCTGCAAGAGAACCTGAGGACTGGACAGCCCTACAAATTGTTTTGGACAGCCTAGTGAAAAAGGCTAGAGAGCAATGAGGAAAAGGGTACAGAAAATCAAAGGGAGGGCTTTTAAGAGGTGGCCTTTAAAAACCTTGCTGATTAAGGGAGAAAAAATATCTCAGAGGAATTGTAGGATATCAAAATCTCATTCAAGAGAGGATCCTAAAATAACAGTGAATGTAAGAAGTCTGGTTGCTTTCACTGTGCTGTGCAAAAGCAGTAGGTTCTTCTCCTAAAGAGGCATCAGTCTCAGATGTGGTCTTAGGATTCATGTGTGCTCACAGCACCTGCAGCTTTGCTGTCACTGCCCACTGCTGTGGCTGGCTATGAAATGCTGGTGTGACCCAGCCACGCTGCAGGGCTGAGGGCAGGGGGTGCTGAGCTCTCACCATGGGGTGGCTGCCCCACCACAGCCCACCTTGCCCAGCTTACCCTGATGCTGACAGCACTGCAGTGCCAGGAGGCAGCTCTGCTTTGCCTGTCCCCTTTTTGCTCAGCCTCTCCGATGGGCTGCCACCCCTTTTACACACCCAGAAATGTGAAACATCTTTTTGTATGCTTGGGTAAGTAAGGACATTATCTGTGCTGGCAGCTGAAATATCATCATTAGACAGCCATCTAAGTGCTTTACCCAGCCAAACAGCACAGCTTTCTGAGCTGTTGTTCCAGGCTTTTGTCAGAGCTAAGCACACAATGCTGCATTAATTCATCACTTTGGGGGAGCGGCAGCTTTACAAACAAAAGAGGGCTTTTAAGATTATTTTTATTCTTTTTCTTAAGACTGTGAAACACCAAAGTGGCAGTATGGGAGAGGAGCCAAGTTGCAGTATGTCTTCAGCTCCCTGAGTCAGAGGCAATCCCTAAGGGAGCTCAGCTTTTCTTGGGACTAACAGAATAGCTGCAAGAGCACTCACTTTTTTTTTTTTTTTTTTTTTTTTTAATGACAGGAGTTATGGTTTTCAAAGGCTTTCACCAGGGTATGTTGCCAGAAGGCAATCTTAATCCTTTTTTCATCATGAATATTCTGGGCTCAATAATACTGTTGCTCTGATTTATCCCTCAAGCAGTAAGCTAAATTGTTATTTCATGTTTTTACAGTTAAAACAGAAAAGGTAGAAAAATAAAGAAAAGTAAAAATAAAAATGAACCCAAAACTGCAGCATTTAAGCCTTTGCTTAAAAAACATCTAGCAAAAACAAAAGAGCAGGAAGTTCTGATCTGCCTGGAGATTGACTTTTGCTGCTCTATTGAAACCCCAGAAACTTTAAGTTATGAGCTCTTTATTCCCTGTAGGGGGAAAAAAAAATATAAAAAAATTACTGGATATAAATTTAACTTTCCCCTCCTCTTGCTTCCAGAATTACTGGTTTACCAAAGGGCAGTAAGGTAATAACATTTCCAAATGTTATTTGGAAACAGCGCGGCCGGGACAGCCGCGCCGGGAGCAGCGATGCGGCGGAGCCTCCGCACGGCGGCAGCTTCGGCTAAGGAGACAGGGAAGGGAGGAGGGGGATGTGCCGCGGGATCCCCGCCGGGATGCACACCGCTCTGTCTTCCCGGCAGACCTCAGACTTGCCAACACTTCCACACCGGGGAAGTTGGTTCCCACTTGTGCGTGGCAGGGCTGGAGCTGGTGCAGAAGGAGTGGGTGGGTGGGTCTGGCACCCCGAGCAGGGAGATCCTGCGCGGCTCCTGCAAACTGGGCAGCCCCAATGCTGCCGGGCTCAGTCTCTCTGCTTCCTAGCAGGATCCGAGAGCAGGAGAGAGCCCAGCGTAGCCAAACACTCCTTAGTTGCGCATCCCTCAAATTAACGCCAATCTGACAGCCCCGCCCTCATATGAGGTCGTAAAAGGGTCTGTAGATTGTATTCGGAGCACTGAAAATTGCTGTCCCAAGAGAGCTGCAGTTTTGCCCCTGTAGCTGGCTGAGTGGGAGCTGCTGCGGCTCCAGAAGATGGAAAAGTCCCATAATGCCTGCAGTGCGGAAGGAGCCAGTCTATTTCTCAGTAATGAACCGCACAAACTGCATATCATTAAAAACACTCCTCGAGTGAGGCAGGAGACCACCACAGATAGTCTGCTCAGAGGAACACCACACAGTGCCCACAACAGCGGAGTCCTGCTGGCTGCAACTACTTGCCCATCCAGGCAGAGGAGCAGGAGGAGGGGTGGCGGTGTCTTGAGAGGGGCTTGGCAAAAAATAAAGGGGAACCTGAGTTTGTGCAGGCAGCACGGATATCCCATGTTCTAAAGGTCTTTCTATGGCTATGCTTTGAATTTCCAGGCTAGGGGACAACAACAATTGTGCATAGTGCCCTGTGGATAATTTGGCTGGGGTACAAAAATGACAACCAGAGTTTCAAAACCTCAGTAATGACAGAAAAGCTCAGCCACCAGAGATATCACTTAGAAGATCCCCAGAGAGTAAATCAATGAGCTTGTTGTAGCATCCTTGCAATACTGAGGGCAGCCAGATGTTTGGTGGTGGAGGCTTTTGGAGCTGAATATTGTAGCATTTCCCAGACAGTGGCCACCTGGCTGCTTCTCTTGCTCAACCTGGGTGACAGCTTGAGGATTTCTGTGGCTGACCCAGCTGGCAAATATTGGCACAATGCGAAATCCCTCCCTGACACAAAGGCATCTGCCAGAGTTCTGACAGCAAAGCTGACACCAGCTCTTTCAGGCAGGCATTTTGCTGTGCTGGTGCTGCCATCCCTGCTGCTCTGCCTTATCCACAGGACTGTATGAAGATAGAGTGAGATCAAAAAGGTAAACACACTGGGCTGGGAGTAGAGAAGCCTGGCTGTTTGTCCTTGAGATGGTGCCAACCTGTTGCGTGACTGAAGGTGATTCATGTCACCTCTTTGTGTCCACTTTCACTCTCAGAACAGGCTGCTCTGTCCTGGCTGCTTTGGTCTGGGATTGTCTCTTGCTGCTCACAGGCACAGCCTGTGCCACAGGAAATGACCCCAAATCAATGATATGTTGCTGATGTAACTGTTAGACTGAAAAGTATTTTGAGATCCTCAGGGAAGGAGGTTTCCTCTGCCCACACACACGGTGGGCCCACAGTCATGCCTCTGTGTGCATGTGCAGGCTGTGCAGAGACCATTCTTAAAATGCTCTTAAAAACTGCATCTTCCACTGGGACAGACAAGAAATAGGGCTACAAAAATTCGAAGCCATCTTCACTCTCAGGGCCTGCAAACACAAGCTGTGACAAACCAAATGTAATTTTACACTGATTGTACTAGTGTTAATACAAGCTTCCCTGGGAAGCTGAGAGACGGCAAGATGGTGATGCTCCCTCCTCCAAAATGGAGAATTTATGGCACTTCCAAGGTGAGCTCCAGCTGGCTCAGCCAGGGCACCTCTCCCATGGGAAGGGAGCACTGTGCCACACCAGCCCTTCCACCTGAGTCAGCTCTCAGGCTGCCCACTCATCATGTGCATTTTGGCATCATCTAGACTGTTTTGCTCCACCCCAGCACACGTGATCCTTGGGGTTTATGGGAGCCAAGTTACCAAGTATTCCATTGCTTCTTGCTGTGAGAACCCATGGCAGAAGCAGGATAATCCCTCTCTTTCATCATCTGTACTTTGAATGTTATTATTTAAAAGCATTTTTGCAATCCTCTTTACACAAAACATTGGGCAAGCTGAGTACATCCCTCATGCTCACCAGAAGTTTTCACAGAAAAGTGGTTCCAGCCAGCATGGGCAGAGGTCAGATATACAGAGAAAACACAGAAAAAAATCACATGCAAACTTATTCCTATTCCTGTTTTATTAAAACAACTAAAAAAATATTACTTTGCAATGCCTTTCTCTACTAGACACAGCAAAAATAAACAAATAAAATCAGGCCCATGGCAGCTTGCCACAATTCTCACAGAATGGGAGGAAAATTGGTTAACTAAAGTATAGAAATTTGCCGGATTGGTACTCCTTTCCTACTTATTCACTCTGGGAAAAGTCACCAAATACTCTGTGTGCAGCTGAAGTTAGAACAGAGCCCATAGGTCTGGCAGGAGACAGAGACACGTTCTAGACCCCAATGCAGTAACTCTGCCGCAGTTTGTGCACACATCCTGATTAAAAGAGAAAAAACCTCAAACACGGCTAATTAATATGAAGAGCCTACCCACAGTTTTTGAAAATCGTTCATATTTTCCAGGGTTTATGCTGATTTTGAAGAGATAGCAGCATGTTCCTAAATGCTTTGTGCACAGGAACAATGGGGAGGCTGAGGGTCGGGTTTGCTGAGTGCTGTGTTTCTTTAGTACAGCACTACTGAAAGAGTATTCTCAGTCTGTGCTGCAAAATGAGCCAGCATAAGCTGGCCTCAGCTCAGACATCTCTATTTCCACAGCAAGTTGAAGACAATCCCTTGGAGAGAAGCATGAGAGATGCTGGAACAAGCAAAATTCATGACAGCTGTCTGTCTGGGGGTTTCCCAAGTTAGCAATCACACCTGGACCATCGTGTTCTGCAGAGGCCAATGGCCACACCCTCTGTTATTTAATTTAATTGCTTTTTGTACCAAGACCTTTGGTCTCTGCAGCATCCTGTGGCAGTGTCTCCTGCAGTTTCAAGCATGCAAAAGGATTCTTCCTTTATACATGTTGACTGATCATTTTACCAGGAATGCACTGATTCTGGCAATATTACAAAAGAATGATTCAAGACTTTCTGTTCACCTTCAGCATTTTATGTTTATACTTCCCATACCAGTGGATTCTCTTCCAAATTGAAATGTCTTGTTCTCTGTAGGCAATCTACTGCTCCACAAAGTTTTTTTCCTGGCTGTCTCACAATCAATCATTCTTCCATTCCATTCCCCATGACCGACTGCCACACCTGGGGTGACCACAGCAGCAGCTGATGAAGCAATAGTCCCCAATCTTCCTTTTGTCAGATCCTCCCACATAGGCATTCTCTTTTGCCTTTCCTTCCTGTCCTTTTCTCAGTGCCTCTTTTCCCTCTCCATTTGGAGCCTTGTTAAGGCTCCAGGCTGTGTTCCCTTACCAAAACAGATGAGAGAGGGAGCATTGTGAATGTTGATGGGATGTAGAGGTTCACGATTATCAATGTCAACAAACAGGCTGTATAAACAAACTGTGGTCTGTTTCTCACTCAAGAAACTTTTAGGCTTAATAGGAGAAACCCTCAAATTTAGTAATGAATTATATATGCCACATACATGCTATTATGTCTAAATTAGCCATATATTAATTCATAATCTGTGTGTGTCAGACGTGCCAACTCAGGTTAGGAAGATGCCATGTGAAGGTCTGTGGTCTGAGTTTGTGAGCAGGGTAATTTATTGTCCCTCCTCCAGCTCTGCTGCCTCACAGGAGACAAGAGCATCATCACAGGAGTGCATCTGGCCCTTTTGAGTTCACGTCTCGGGGCAAAATTTGGGAAAGCTGGAAAACAAATGAATGAAACAGAATAAAATATTTACTATTGTCTCCGCACAAAGTGCTGAATTTTATACAGCTTTTCCCAGAACAATTCAGATCAATGAAAACACTTTTTGACAAAGTGGAGACACAGTGTTCTTTGGCAAAAGAATAGCTGCCTGGTCGATCAGTCAAAACTCTAGCTTGGACAAAAACATTTTCCCATTCAAGGCTGAATTACATGCTGCTGTCTGTAGGGTTAGTGTTCCTCTGCCAAGGTTAAAATTTCTGAAGCCTTTTTTTGGCAGTATTTGCATGAAGAAGTGCTGGAGCACCATCACTGAGAATTTTTTCGTGGGGTAGGGGAGTGCTTCCATGTTAGCACTTCACAACAGTGAGGCTGGCCAGGAGATCTGATCCCTAGGATGGCTGCAAGGAAACCCATAACCGCAGCACCAGTGTTTTTCCACCCCTCTTTGCTGCCTCTCAGCAGCTACCATGAATAACAAGCAGGAAAAACAGAGGCAGGTTTTGAAGAGAAATGAGGGCAGCGGTGGGGGGGAGGGGGGCGGGCCCGGCTTGTGCAAGAGTGGGTATAAAAGGGGGAGCTGAGTACCCCTCCAAAATCGGAGAGGGGGGCAAAAGGAGAGCACACCTCACCGCTGAAGACCAGGTTTGAGAGTTCTGTGTTTCTTTGTACCTTTACTGTGGCTGTTTCATGGAGAGGTTCATTAGAAAACATGTGTGGGCCACAGGCTTGTTTTGGATAGGGGATGCTTGTAGAACTGCCTTGCTTTCACCTTCTTGGGTTCCTTGTTGCCAGAAAGCTTTTTGCCCAAATTTGGCCCAGTGCAAGTTCTCTGGCACAGCTCTCTTTAAGGGGCAAAATCCTTGGACGCCAGAACTGCAGGGCAGGATAGAGACTCTGCTTTTTAAAGTCGAAGCTCTATCTTTAAGCACACTCTCATTCCTAAAACCATGGCAACCCAACAAAAAAAGCCTGACAACAGAGTCCACATATAGTAATTGGAATAATACTCAGGCACTCCTGTTTAAAAATGTCTCAGAAGTAAAATTAAAGACTAGCTGCAGTTAAGTACTACTAGGGTAAAACGTGTTGCAGGTGTGGCAGGATATGTTCTCATAATCTGAAACCTTCTCCTTTAGAACAAAATGTTAAAAGATAAAAGACAAAGATCTAAGAAGTGCACTGGTGTGTGATGCATCTTAGTAGGGGAATATTAATTGAGTGAGCACAAGTGACTGGCAAATGAGGGGGGGGAGGTGTATCTAAGGTTTGTAGTTGTGCATGAACATAAGGTGAAATCAAAGGTTCTTCCTCATTACTGGGGCCAGCCAAATTCCCAGTGGCCCGAAGCAAGAGGAGGACTGTGGTGAAAACAGGACATTGAACATTACCTGGTGAAACTTCTTTTTCTGGAGAAAGCTAGGTATTTTAATTTGATTACTTTATTGATGTGGGTGCAAGGGTGGGGGCAAAAGATAGACTTTTCCTCAAAGACACTGACCATTTTTTTATCGACAGAAAACAATAGAACTGAGTGCACAAACACCAAAAGACACCCAAGGATCAAAAAAAGCTGAAAACCCAGATAATATTCAACTTCCTTTATGTGCCAGGGCCCCCAGACCTGCATGCTAGATTTGTTGTTCAGGTGACTCCTGCTCCTTCTCTTCAGGGCAGCATCCCCTGCAGCCAGGGCTGTCTGTTTAGGGCTGGTACTTACAGCACAAGGAGACCAACAGCTGCAGCACGGCTTGGTCATGGCCTTCAGGGGAGCTGGAAGCAGGAGACAGCCAAACAACAACATTGTCTGGATGCTACAAAGGCATAATGATCTAAGGAAAAAAAGTACAGTGGGTGAGGGGTTTGTGATTTCCCTTTTCAGTGTTTATTGTCCACAGCAAACATGTAAGTCTGACAGCTGTACTGTATGTTATTAGCGTCACTTGTAGCTTATTAGCCAAAACCAGGAATTATTTTTAATAAGGATACTTTTCAGAGTTTTATGGAATACAAAGTGCCTTTCCATGAAACAGCTTTCATTTGTGTGTCCTCGATACAGAGAGTACTGGGATGGGTTTTGTTTTTACCTGTGTTCAAGCCTCATCTTGGGGGATGCAGCAGACAGCTCTAGCTCGCAGGCTCAGTGGGGTCTGTCCTGATGTGCACTGCTGATGCCTGCCTAGTGCCTCAGGTGGACCCACATGGGTGGTGGTGCAGGAGATACAGATTTGGGCTGTGCTCACGTCCCACCTGCAGCTCCACTGGCCTCTAAGGGACCAGCTGGCTCCCCTGGTCTGCCTTTGGGGAGGAGTCTCCAGGGTAGAGGGGAAAGAAGGGGGACCTGAAGCCTAGCTTGATCTCTTAGCATTTGGCTGAGCAATATGCATTTCTCACTTCTCATCCTTCTACCTTTGCCTGTATTCTTTACTCAACTAGAAGCATTTTAAAGCTGTCTGGAGGTGGTAGAAATGCTCAGGGATTGTTCTGTGGGCAGATGCTTCCTCAACTGAGATGCTCAGGCAGCAAGAGGACAAAACACCTTGACTGTTTCAAGCTGTTTGTTTAAGCCTTCAGTGCATGACAGCATGTTACACAAGCCTGGGCTCAGAATCACTTTTGGACTTCATTATAGTGAAGGTAGTAACATTGTTTAAATGAAAAGCAGGACTGCAGAGACAGAAATTTCTCATTTCTTTGGCATTAGGCACCTGGCACACAGCCCTTGGGCTGGCAGGACTCAGCTGTCCCTGTCCCCACCTTCATCTCTACCAGCTCCAGCTGCCCAGGCACACTGAAAACATCCCCCTCTCTCAGCTCTTTCCTTGAACCCAACACGTAGCTGGGCACTGCAGTACAAATCATGCCTGACTGGCCCTCTAAAATCAGAGCACAGATGACAAATCAGCCCTACTCCTGTTAGAGCCATGGGATTTTAATTACTAAGAATAAAGGGCACTGAACAAGACCCAGTCTAACCAATTGCATTTATCCCTAGTTTGATTCACTGTTTAAGTGCTTAAATAGGAAGAAGGGGCACACCAAAATTGAAAGATTGTTTCAAAAGCACCACAAAGATCTGCAAATCCTAATCCCTTTTCCCAAACAAGACTTGAGAGGTTGACACTGGGAGGGATGAAGTCTTTGTGATCCAGCTCTGGCAATCTCACCTATCTGGCTTTCATCTTTTCCATTTCAACATGTCTTGTTCAAGAGGAGAAAGAACAAAGCCTTGACATTCTGAACAGTTCAAGAGGAAAAGAAGGGGTAAAAATTGAGAGCTTAATCACTTTATTCTGCAGCAGCATACACGTCTCACACAGTGGTGGGTCCCCAGGCTGCAAGGTAGAGATTAAAGGCAATTTATCTGTGAAGTCAAAAATCTGATCCAACTGTACAACAAATAGAAGTACAAAGAAATCTGCATTCCTTTCAGTCTGGCACAAAATAAGGTCTTTCCTATAATCAGTTATTCTGCGTAGTAAAACCGCCAGTGTCTGCCTTGGTAAATGTGTAACTGCAGGCTACACAGGTGTGCTGGGTCTGGCTAAAGGTTGTGTGTCCATCCCTGGAACTTTCTATGCAGCCGGTGTTAAGCCGGGCTCAGGACTCATTGGCCTGAGGTAGCTTCTCTCGGCCCCAGGCTGTGATGTAAAGCAGCTTTGCGCAATGCCTCAGCCGCGCAGAAAGGGCAGAATTCCACCGCAGTCCCAGCACCAGGGGGGACAGGTGTCGTGAGGAGCTCGCCTGAGGGACAACAGCATCGGAGGGGCAACAAAGGGGCGACACCCCCGGGACAGAGGCGAGTATGGCTCTCACTGCGTTTGCTTTGAATGCTGCTTTTTCAACTCAGGTGCTCGTGCTTTTCCAAAGGGCTCGGGGCTCTCTTCTTTAGCCAAATAAACCACGCTGACTTTCCACAGACGGGGCTTAGGGTAAGTGCTTGGCAGTGAGAATTGCTCCTCTTGCTTCTGCTCATGGAACAAAAGCTGAACAGAGCTGGGGGCTCTGGCAAGGCAGAGAGAAGTGACCTCTGGGTGCCAATGGTGCCTAATGGCACAGCCTGCCTGGGTGGCACAGGGTCACCCTCCCTGCTGTGCAGGAAAGATTAAGCAATACTTTAAAAGAATTCTGTGATGGAGAGAACAGTGTGGGAAGGGCATTCCTTCTAATTTGTGTTTTTTTGTTTGTTTTCCTGAGCATGCCAATGTAAAAAATGCATTGAGGAGTCTAGAAATCCACTAGCACAGTAGCTGGGCTAACTGTGACAGTGAAGTTGGGAAGGTACCTTGCAAGGTAATTTTTTAACCAGTCACAAGCAATGAATGTGCTCTGTCACGCATGTCACATGCTACCAGTGGGGCTGGGGAGGTGAAGAGGGGCTGGGAGCAGAGGGGACAGCAGCACGACTGTGCTGCCCATACAGTAATTTGGAGGATGAGGTGGGAGTTAATGGGAAAGAGCAATCCTTGGGTGAAGGCACAGGGACAGAGATCTACAGCAGATCCTCCTCTGCATGCCTCTGAGGAGCAAACAGCTTCAGGCTTGACTCACAAGCATTCAGTAGGAAGACACTTAGACATCCTGAGTGACCATTGCAGCACCATAAATTCCATTTGCAAACCCAGCTGTTAGATAGGAGCCTACAGCCTGGGAATGCAGATATCCATGTTAGCAGACACACATAGTTAGCAAGGTATGTCTAGTTACCAAGCATCTGCACATCTCAGTTTTTGTATGTGCAATAGAGTGGTGCTACTGCAAACTGGGATATCATTAGGCATGGAATACTTGGGGACCCCTCAGGGGAAAGAATATGGTTATACATTGTAAATTAGGCTGGGAAGGGGCCAGTCTTGAATAGCTGGATTTAAACACAAGTGCTTCCACCCTGTGTAAAGTGTTGCTGAGACAGACATTCTGTGTCCTCTCAAAAGGCTCAGGCTACCACAATTACAATACCTGACAGACTGGTGTGACTCAAAAAGCCTTGGAGGAAGAAAGCAGAGAGCAGGGCTTGGGTACTGGCAAGGCTGATAGCATTTTGCCCATCCAATTAGCTCTGCAGAACTTGAAATGGGCGAAAGAGGGTGAACAAAGCTACAATAAACAAGGAATTACTAGTAGAATAAAAATACAGCTCTGAATAACAGCATTTTGGCTGATGATATGTGTTACAGATGCATAGTT
The DNA here is from genome assembly GCA_013400635.1 of Hypocryptadius cinnamomeus. Classification (NCBI taxonomy): domain Eukaryota; kingdom Metazoa; phylum Chordata; class Aves; order Passeriformes; family Zosteropidae; genus Hypocryptadius; species Hypocryptadius cinnamomeus. The sequence continues at coordinate 9,510 of VYZP01077500.1, read as the reverse complement.
TTCAACATTTCAATTTGGATTTCAAATGCACAGATAAAAAGTCATATACTAGAAATCCAAGAAAGCTACAGCAGATTTATTAGTTATCAAAAAGTTTGATATAAGAAAAGAGAAAATTCTAAAAATATAAAATTTGTCAGTGGGTATAATTTGTCTGTGTGTGTGTGTCCATGACATTCTCACTCCCAATATGCATTATTACATCCTTTGTGCTAAAACACCAGAGGCATCCACATACAGTAAAATTCTCTACTTCTTGTCAGGAAAAACAAGAGCAACAAGTGGTCTTTTACCTCAGGGGACGACTGCTAGCACAGCTGAGTAAAACGCAGCCTACCCCTTCTAACTCTGTATTCAGACATAGAAAGTGCAAGGAGAAATGGTTTGAGTGTGAGGACATTTGTATAAGGGAGCCTAGAGTGTGTTTGCCTAGAAGCTAGAATGAATGTTTGCACTGGGCTATGAAAACATGACACGCTCTGCTAGTGCCAAGTATTTTGCTGACCAGACATACAAAGCAGGACCATTCTGTGTTGGGACCTTAAGAGAACTGGTTTCCAAACCTACTTCCTGCATAACAGCAGGCACATTGCTTAGCCTGTCTGTGTGTCAGCAAGGCTCCGTGCAGCAGTTTGCAGAGATGGCTCTGACCAGGTCCCAGGAACAAATGTTGTTGCATTTGTCACAAAACAAGGTTTTGCAGAAGTAGCATGCTCTAGTTTGCAGGCATAACTAGCATTCACAACCATTCCCATGACAAATCCTTAGGGTACTGCAGTGGGTAATGGAGTCACATCTGTGCTTACCATTTCCCACCTGCTGCCATTGAAACTGGTGTCTGTATCACCTTGGGCTTTTTGGGGGCAGAATCAGAGCAAACACCACTAAATACTGAAATTCCCACCTTTGTAACTCCAACACAGCACTAGCATCTCACCCTGTGATTAAGAGAAACTGTACTTGAAACAGACTGATGAGTCTCCTTTCCTCCTAATTTTTTCTTTCAGCAGACACAGTGGAGGTAATTTTCCAACATGAATGTGGTAGCAGATCTTCTCTGCTTGCTGGCTTGCACTACTGTGGTGACTTGTGACCGGGTCTACGTCCACCCCTTCAATTTGTTTTCTTTCAATGAGAGTGACTGTGACAAGCTGGAAAAATTGGTTCAGGAGGGAAAGACTATTGTCCCTGTCTCCATTGAGTCCCAAACCACTCCCGAATATGAAGGTGACATGAATGACAACAAGTTGGAAGCCCCAGGCCTCAGCACCTGGGGGAAGGAGGAACAGAGCTACCTGAGTGACTTGGTAGTCGTCCTGGGCATGCGGTTTTACAGCGCGCTGCAGAAAGCACAGAAGGGCCAAAACGTGCTCCTGTCCCCAACCAGCCTCTACAGCTCCTTGGTGTCATTCTACCTGGGGGCCTCAAACCAGACAGCACTTGATTTGCAGGGTTTGCTGGGATTTGTTCCCCCCTCTGGAAACCCTGACTGCACTTCCACGGCAGTGGGAAGCAATTTCCTTTCCAGCCTGAGGACAATCGAAAGGCTTGTGAAGAGCGGGGACGAGGAGCTGCTCTTTTCCAAGACACTGAGCCTGTTCTCTGCCCCTGGCATAGCCCTCTTCCAGCTGTTCATGGAGCACTTGCTCCCCAGTGCTGATGCATTCTACGCCCGAGCTGTTGACTTTGCAAATCCAGGCGAGGCAGCAAAACAAATAAATGCCTTTGTGGAGGCCAGAAGCGAGGGCCAGAGCAAGGGCTCTCTGGCAGACATGGACCCATCCACCGAGCTGCTGTTTGTGGTGGACGTCCGCTTGGCAGGTATGAGGCACACTGCTCCTTTTGGGAACAGCCTTGGGGAAGGACAGGCAGCAACCCTGCTCCTGGGAAGGAAGCAAGGTCACACCCTGGAAAGGGAAGGGCAAAGGTGAAAGGCTGGACCTCTGCTTCCCACCACTGTGCCAAGGATCCTGCCTGCACTCTGCCATCAGCCAGCAAGGGCAGTGGGGAGTGAGGAGGAGGCAGATGGCCTCCAAGAAATTTTCTTTGTCCAGGAAAGGTGTGGAAAGGTGCACGAGAAAGACTTGTGCAGCACTTCTGGCTGCAAAGGAGCGAAAAGTCATGAGGGGCCTCCAGCAAGATTGATCAGAGTGTGGCTTTAAAGAAAGCCAAAGGAGCGGGGGCAGCAGGGCAGAGGTACAGATACAAAGAAGGCTAAAAAATACAATGGACATGACTCCTCTAGTGGCCACTAAACACAGGAAGCAACTGAACATCATCAGTTAGGCAAACAGGGCAGCTTATACAAACCTAGAATAAGGCAATCCCTTCATTGCCTAGGGTCATTCCATGCTGCTGTCCCAGAAATCCCCCTGCACTACCAACCGAGCCTTCTCTTCTGAGTGTAGCTGCCTTCCTAGATCCTCATGACTGAATTCAGTCCCAAAGACTGCACACTTCAGACAGCTTGCCTATTTGGGAATGTATTTCAGAACACTTGCAGTGAGCCCCAAGTTCCTGAGCGGGCCTCTACCACTAAAGGTGGAAATGTGGCGCCCAGGAAACGTTTTTGTGTTTCCATTTTCCCACCTCAAAACTGGATGTCAGGTTTTCTTTGCCTTTCATGGGTGCTGTCATTCTCTCAGCGAGCTGTGGGCATCAGCTTTCTCTTCATTGCAAGAACTAGCATAGATATGATACTACAAAAGTAATTGTGTTACACACTTGGGGATGGTCACAAAAGCAGCTTTCCTTTAGTAGAAGCATTTTTTCCTCTTCTTCTGTATTGGAAACTTGTAATTTGTATAAGCTTAGAAACACATGTCCAAGGGTCTGCTTCGCTGGGTCGGCTCTACTACCTTCTCTCTCAAGAAAGTGCATTTTAAATGTTACGGTCCCCACACATGGGATGGACAAAATTGGCTCAAGAACAAATGAATTGCACAAGCAATTATCTTCTAACAAACACAGAAGATGACTTAAGCATTTGGTTTGCCATTTGGTTGTGAAGGGGCATCCACAACAGCTGATGCTGTCATGCTCCATGTCTGTCCCTATAGCTGCAGAAAGGAAAAAGTACATTTTTTTCTCTGAAACACGTTACATAAGCTCTGAGATGCTATTAACAGTCATAGCATTGATAAAGTGACAGAAATCCGTACAAAACAACAGCTAAATGTTGCAGTGGTCTCAGGCATTGTTCACTTGCACACAGTTTTCTTCACGTTTGTAGACTTGCTGCCAAGCAGGGCCTGCCATTTAGAATTCAATGCAGAACATCAGGTGCAAGTTTCGCTGAGGGCAGTAGTTTCTTTAATGCTGAACAGGATTATCTGCCCAGCTGGGCAGCAGCATTGATCTGTGGCAGTGAGAAGATAACATGTTGAAATGCAAAGCTGCATAGAAGTAGTGCAAAGTGAGAGCAAGGCCTCTCATAGTTGTGAACTGGGAAAGAAATTGATTTTAAGGTCTAGTAAGTGTTTGAGTATGTCCTTTTTAACCTCCTTAGCTCAACCAGCACTTCAGTGTTGTGCTTACAACCTTCCCCATTGCTTTGGTTTGTAAGATGGTGAAGGGTGAGACCTCAGGCAGAGCTTGTGCTGCCTTCCCTCTCCTGAGCCCACCTGGCTGCCACCTGTAGAGTGCTCCTGCAGCAAGGGCTGGCCCTGACGGATGTGCTTCCAAACTGTACTCGAGGGACAGAGGGGAAACAAAACCAAATCTGCACAAGCCTGTGAGCCCCTGGGGACCATGTGGCAGCCTGGGAGGAAGCAGGCAACCACACAAGTGGAGACACTTTCCTGTCCCCAGGAAAGGCCACAAAGCCAACAGAAACACAGCAGCTTTAGTCACAGTCCTGAGGGTCATGGTCCCTGTGCTGTGAGCTCAATGCCACCAGAAGGCAGATTAAAAGGGGAGACATATGATTACAGTAGCTAAATGTGATTTTATACAAGCAGTCCTTCTCTAAGGCACAGTGTGTTCTGAAAAAGACCAGCTAAGGGGCAGAGGGGAGGAGGGAAGGAAGAGAAGAATCAATTTCTCCTTTCTTGATCTGTTTTTCAGTGAATGTTAGGCAAGCCTTCCCACTCAAAGAGCCTCAGGAGTTCTGGGTGGATTCAAACACAAAGGTCTTGGTCCCTATGTTGTCTATCACGGGAACATTCAAGTACAAGACTGATGCCAGTGGCACTTTTTCTGTGCTGGAAGTCCCCATCAGCCCCACGGCGCTGCTGGTGCTGCTGCAGCCCATCAACAGCAGTGACCTGGAGCGCGTGGAGTCCCAGCTGCCGTGGCAGTCCTCAGCCTGGCTCCAGCGGCTGTCCCCAAGGTAGGGAAGGGGCATGTGCACCCTCCCATAGAAGGGATGGATGGGATGGGGTGAGCCACACGGGCCTGCCCCTCAGCTGGGGTCAGATCCTGCCAGGGAGGCTTTACTGCCCTGCACAAAGAGAAACCCCTGCACAGCCAGGGGGCTCACTTCAAAGGAGCTCCACTTTGGTGGGATCAGCTTTTATCTGGGGGTATTTCAAGAAAACGAGGATCCCACCCATGAAGTGGGATGATGTGGGGTTTAGCAGCAGATCCTGGGTGAAGTCTGGGTGAGTTCACACTTGGAAACAGTAACAGGCACCCACTGTGTTTGTGCCCACACCAAGCACTTGTTGCAGTTGTTCTCATATGCCCGTTCCCCAGCACTGCCCAACCACGATGCTTTCACAGTGAACAAGCACTCACTTGCCTCTCTCCCCCTCTCTCTGCAGAGAAATTAAATTAACGCTGCCAGCATTAACACTAGAAGACAGCTGTGATCTACAGGAGCTTCTGGCAGACATGGAACTGCCTGCACTGCTGGGGAAGGGGGCAGACTTCAGTAAGATAAGCAATGCCAGCCTAACAGTTGGAAAGGTACAGTACATATCACTGGCATTAAAGAAAAAAGAAAAAAAAAGTTTCTTGCACAGTTTCAGCCTCCTAAACTGAATAAATTTACCAAGAATTAAGCAGTCAGAGCCATGTAGGGGACATGCTTATTAGGGGACTGAGTATTACATACAGTGTATGTTTTGGATTTAGTAGGAGAAAAATGCTGGTAACACAAGAGTTTTAGTTGTTGGCAAGTCGTGGGAGGAATGAATGAGCAGCTGTGTGGTACCTAGCTGCTGGCTGGGGTTAAACCATGACACAAGGGTAACAGGATTACCAGCCCAGTGTGAAAGGAGTTATACAGCTCTTGCACATTATGGACAAGTACTCCAAACATCTTTTTTAAACATCTGTGGAGTACAATGTGCTTCATCATTTACTCAGACTCTCATCTGTCCCATCACGATTGTGCTCTGATGACTCCAGAGTTACTCATATGTTTATCCTTACAGGTAATAAATAAAGCCTTTTTCAAACTGGCCAGAGATGGAACAGATCAGCCAGAAGACCCTGCAGCACAGAAGGAAGATGAGGTGTACCTGGATGTAACACTGAATAAGCCATTCCTTTTTGCTGTTTTTGAAAAGCAGTCAAGGGCAATGCTTTTTCTTGGCAGAGTAGTAAACCCTCTGCATGAGGATTAAATGCAAACACAGAGGATAAGAAAGGAGTGGAATGATGCCATCATTTCCCATCACCTTTTTCTTATTCATCAGATATTTTTGTGATGTTGTTGAGTGCTCTACTTAGCTTTGAGATGAAGCAGTTAGTGTTCAAAATACAGCTTTTTGAAAGCTAACACCTTGCAACATTTCATCCTTGTCCATCTTTTTCATGTGAGGTGATTCATATCCTTCCTCCAGCTTCCATTTTATTTTTTGACTCTCTTTTGTTCCTAGTTCCCTTTTTGGATGCAGTGGGGCAGGGTGGTGTTTCGATGCAAAGCATCAACTTGAAAAAATAGACAGATAAGCAGCTTTTACTATAGTATTTTTATTTACTATAGAAAAGGACCTCTTCATTCTCTAAAAAGCTTTTTTAATTGTGTGGTCAGTTTTGCAAGAGAGACTCCCTTTTACATTACAGTGAAGATTTTACAACTATCCACAGAGATTTCTAGCTTCATCAGCAACATTTCCCTCTAAAATGCTGCCAACAGCACAGGCAGGCTCCACTTGTCCCACTGAGACAAGATTTTTCTGCTTTGGAAGCAAAAACATGCTTAGAGGAAGTTTCTTCTTTCTGCAGCCCAGATGGATATGTTCACTTCTTAACTCTATGGAAATGCTAAAAATAGGGTTTGGTAGTATTAATGAACTGTGATGGATAAATTCTCAGAGCCTGACAGAATTATCTCTGATTTTTTTAGGAAAAAGATCCCCCAAGGTCTACTCTTGCAACGCAATTCCTTTTCTTAGATTACTTTATAACCTGTGAGGCATTTCTTACAGCCTTATAGCAAAGAAGGACATTACTGGTTAGAGTCCAATCCTGTAAACTTTAACATATCCAAACCATATGTTCTTTAAAAATAGTATTAATGGCAATAATATATATTAGTATAAATAGTGGATGTGGTGCTGCTACTTGTGAATAAAATTATTACAGCAGTCCAGTCCAACCCTTAACAGAGTCATAAAAATTTGAAACATTAAAGTGGAACAACAGATTATTAGATGACTCTTTGAAGTGAGGAATTGGGAGACAAACCTTGGTACTAAGGAAAGCCTGGAACAGGGATTTCCACCTCTCATCTCTAGACTTATTGTTAGCACTGATGGCACTTAAAAATAACTGCAAACCTCTTTGGCAGATCATGTGAGACGTATCCTACAGTGCATAGCAGTTCATTAGCATCCACAGTGGCCCAAATGTGTATCTAATCTAAATGCACTAATGCCAGCAGCTTGCTATCTCTGATGTGAGTAGCCCTCAAGAATACTAGGATACAGCATCCATGTACTTATCCATTTATACTGTATGGACTCCAGATGCTCTAACATCTAAATATTGTACTTGTATTATATACAGAAGTAATTAAGTATGAACATGCAGAGGTGGAAAGATGCAAATAAACTCACTTCCAAGTTTCTTTGCCACGGTTCAGTTGGGCTTTTGTCCATAAATAAGTTCTGGCTTATTTTGTCCATAAATAAGTTCTGGGTACACTGACAGGAAAGATGGGAAAGATGCTTTTATTCACAGGTGGGGGCCACATGCTCCATGGAACTCCATACCCCTCTTCAGTGGTTACATGCAGAAAAACAAAACAAACCCATCAAACACACTTTCCAGAAAATAAATTTTGTGGTGGAGAGCACCTCTCCACTGACACCCTGGAGACAAAAGGAAGAAGAAAAGGGCAGAGACAGGGAACTAAAAGTAAATTGACCAGAATAAGGACTGCAAAGAGAGAAGTGCTGTAGCAAATGCTACAATGCCAACAAGATAAGCTATCTGTACAGGTACTCATCCTCCTACATATTCAAATGGTAAAAAAAACCAAAACACCTAACAAAAAAACCCCACCTATGCCCAATTCCCAACTAAGTCTCTGCTTCCTCAAGAATTTATACTCTCCTGAGATTTGTTTCTGACATCAATTTTACATGTAAAAATTTTATGGCATTTTTTACTCTTCACTCTTCTCTAATTTTACCAAATTCCTCTGTCAGGCACACCACAATGCACATTCCAGGCACCCTAGACACCACTCACATACTGAGATTCCAAATGCAATCTACAGCCTAATAATCTAGGGAATGAAGCACCTAAACTCAGGCTCTAAAAGGTGGGAGATTTGGAGAAAGAGAACAAAGACAAGGATGGACTTTTTAGGTTTCATCAAACAGCACAACTTATCCCTGAGCATAGCAGACAATTTACAGACAGCTTAATAAACACAACAACTTTTAAGAAATCTATGCAGTTTACTTCCTCATCCCTCCAGTTTGACCTTGAAAATACAATGGTTGATGGAAAAAAGAGAGTAAATATTCGAGTGGTCCAGCCAAATGCACATAGTGCTAGTTATCTTTAGACAATGAGGTTAGAACAGTCTGGTCCACTTCTGGTAAAGCCTACCAAGTTGAGAACCCAGTTACCATTTTAGATGAGACATGCCACTGCTCTTTCTCTCCTCAATATTGTACAAAACCTCTTCCAGCTAAATTCCTTCCAAGATTAACAAGGCATAGAAAGTTTTCTAAAGGTTCTAAAATGAAAGAAGAAACAGGCACAAAATCAAAACTGCATTACTGTCATGAAATACACTTCAAAAATTACTTAAGGAATAGAAGAAATAGGATTAGTAGCAGAAGACATCTCCATTGGAACACTTACATGGTAGATCGTCTCCTCAATGATCCACAGTGTTTGAAAACACTAAAATTCAGTTTACCAAAGACAAAGTTAATTCACACCTTTCTTTCAATGGGAGTATCAAACAAATTCTTAACTGATGTATTATTCCACTGAAAGAAAATTCAATCCTATTCAAGTGAACAAAAATAAAAGATGGGGAACTGACATAGAACCAGTGATACAGACATTTAAAGCAATCATAGGACCGTTCAGTAATTTTGATTTGCTACACATTGTTATTTCCTGCCCTGAAATTAAAGTTGGTCTTCAATGGAAAAGAACAGAATTCAGCCTAAATCCTCAGAAAGTTGATGAAGACAAGTAGGAAGCATAGTTACTGCAGGAAGATGTGGAAAATCTCAACTCAAGTGCAAGTACTCTCTCTGTTCCTTTTTGGTTTGGCACACAGACTACATCCTTTTCCCCAGTTTTGGAGGATACAAACAAAGCTGTTCTATTTTCAGTCACTAGTCTGCACAGATCTCAGAATCTGCTGCTTTGGTGACAGCAGTTGTAGAAATTTAATTGTATAGAGAAGCAGACCTGCTGAAGTGAGCAGTTGCACAGTGCATTTACAATCCTACAATCTCAGTCTCAGGCTGCAACTTACACAGGCTACAACTTACACATCCACTTTATAATAAGAGAACATTGCTGAAAACAACAGTAGCTAGAATTAGGAAGATGTTTTTACTCCTGACTCTTAAGAAAATGAAGAGGTGTGGAGAGAACAAGCTTTCTGTGTTCATCTATTAGAAGCCTGGAAAAATGTAATATGTACAAAAGTTCTTGTTCATAAGCAGTAAGAGTTACATCCACTCAGTAGTGCGTGCCTAAGGCTGAGGATTTCCACATGCCTGAAAGAGACAAAACAGATCTGCCATCTGACAAATTGGGTCATTTTGCTGTTTCCTTTTTCAGCAATAAACCTGGATGCTCCCACAATTGTGTATGTGCCATGGACGGAGAGATGCTAAGCAAATTAGAAAAACCAAATCCTGCTCTCCACTACTCAAGACTGAATGCAAGCACAACCATGTAATTTTAAGTAGCAGGACTTTCCTTGCTGCCTCCCTTCAAAAAGTTAGTATTAGAAAAGTCATAACAGCCACCTTTCCTAATTGCTTCAAAAGCACCATGATGACACGGTTGTGTCTTCTCAACTAAAATATGATCAGTTTCCAACAGTGAGGAATGAAAGCCCTCAAGCTGTGAAAGGTT
>VYZP01077499.1:167322-217169 GCA_013400635.1 Hypocryptadius cinnamomeus | reverse complement strand
CTAAATCTTCCCTTCAGTGAAAGCCCAGACATTTTGTTCAGAATACTACTGTGGTAGGTAAACCCTGGCTGGATGGCACATGCCCACCAGAGCCTCTCTATCATTCACTTCCCTCCTCAGCTAGATAAAATATAAAAAAAGCTCATGAGCTGAGATAAGGACAGTGAGACATCAGAGGGAAAAAAAGCGAGAAATTAATTGAGTTAATTACCAATCAAAATCAGAGTAGGATAATGAGAAGTAAAACAGATCTTTAAAACACCTTTCCCCCATCCCTTTCTCCTTCCCAGAATTAACCTTATCCCCCATTCTCTCCCTCCTCCCCACCGGTAGTGCAAGAAGATGAGAACAGAAGTTATCCAAAATCATGAACTTAAATACTCCCTATGCTCAATGCTGTTTTCTTCACAGTATCTTCAAAGCCTCTGTTGCTTGAGACATCCAAAGCACCTGCTGAAAACAAGCTGAGATAAGCTGAAAAAGCCTCTTCACTCAAATAAGAGGAAAGCTCTTATCCCAGCAGATCCCAGAGAGGGAATGAAGCCCCTTAGCAAAGGCTGGGGTTAATATACACCTGATGGTGCCCACCTCTTATTCCTGTGACACCCAGGAAAAGGGAGGAGGCAAATCCCACCAGGTATAAAAGCCCTCAGAGGAGCTGTAGCTGTTTGGCTTCTCTGACTAAATTCAAGGCGAGTAAAGGGCTTGATGAAGGAGAAAACTCTTCAGGGAAATTACAGCACTTTGTTTCTTGCTGCAACTACATTAAGTAAAAGGGAAGAAAACTACTAAGAAATAAGGTTTGTGTTTTGGTAGCATAGCTAGATAAGTTGGATAATTTGTTGTTAACTTGCATAATTGTTCCTTAGTGATTACTCCATAGTACTCCACATGTGACTAAGCAGGGTGGAGAAGAATAGTAATATGAATAATGTAACTCTCATTGGGACTTTTAATTAGAGCTATATACATTAGAAATAAAAATAAGGAAAAAAAATAGACTCCTGGGCAGTGTAAAGGTTACATGTGTGCTGGGCCCACACTGGTGTGATATTTGGTACTGGGGCATGGGTAGGAACACCCTGAAATGTAGCTTTAAACCCCTAAAATGCTGAAAAAGAAGAAGCTTTCCTCAATTAAACCCCTTAAATTGAGGGAAAGTGGGGGCGGGTTACCTCCACTTAAACTGATAAAATGGCAAGTAAATGGCTTCTTCCGTTTAATTTAATCCCCTAAACTATTGGAGAAAGGTGTGGTTTTCCCACTTTAAATATCTCCGGTGATGGGGAAAGGGGGATTTTCCCCCAGTTCAAACCCTTTAAAATGAGGGACAACTGGCTTTCCCCTTCAATTTAAACCTTAGGATGATGAAAAGGAGGGCGTTACCCTTAATTCAAACCCATAAAATAGCATCATCAAGGTTTTTGCCTTCCATTTAAACTGGAAAATAATGGAAAATGGGGGTTCCCTGTTGATTAATACTCCCAGCACCATGGAAAAGGCAGGGTTTCCTTTAATTGAAACCATTAAAATTGCAGGGGAAGCAGATTCCTCTTCAATTTAGACACAGACAGTTACAGAAAAGGAAGCCTTTTCCCTTATTTTAAACTCATTTTCTCCTAATAGCCCCTCTCTTTTCTGGGGGCCCTTGGGGGAGGGAACTGACCAGAAGAAAGGGGAAGCTTGAAAGTTTCCCCCTGGGACCACACACACTGCTCTGCCTGCTCAGGTGCTGTCTCTTGGCATGAGGACTTTTCCCCGGACATTTTCTTGAAGTGATGCTCCAAGCCCAGGTGCATCCGGCTGCTCCCCAGCCCCTGCTGGATTCTGTAACCATTGATCCTGGAGGGACTCTCGGGATGCCTGTGTTGCCCCCTCTTGACTCAGCTCCCTGTGCAGGTGTGTCCATGTAACCCTCTGAAAGCAGCCTCTGGCAGAAGCTGCCCCCTTCTCATCCTCACTGGTCACACCTGGGGTTGCTACACCTTGGAGTGAGGAGGTGAGGTGGAGAAAGGTCCCGGTGGTCATTCCCTCCCCTACACGGCCCCTTGTCTGCCCCTGGAAAAGAACCAGCCTTCTCATCCAGGTGCCCGTGGCCAAAATTGGGATTCTGCCTCTGAAATTCCGTACACCCTAGCTTTGTAATCACCGAGGAAATTCTCTATGGACCATAAGTGATTAGGGGTAATTTCTCCTCTGTAATCATTACTGACCTGTGTTTCTATTGAAGCGTTTGACATGTCCCTTGAGGGGTCATGGGTTTGGCTGTGTTGTTTATGGCTAATCCTGATGAACCTGAGCACCCCCATTGCTGCTGTGCCCTGAATTTCAATGAAATATATAAATGCTCCCTTTGCCTGCTCCGCAGTCTTTCCCTGTGCATCTTCAGGGAACAGATTTATTCCATCCTTTGATCCCAACCGCAGCTCTCTGGCCCAAATGCCAATTCTCACAGACACAAACTAAGCAGACAACTACTACAAGTGTTTGCTTTTAAAGTAAAAGTCTTATTGCATCTGGCTGTACAATTAGAATAAATACATGTATTGATGGTCATCAGAGGAAAACTTTTCAGACAAGAAAATATTTTTTTTTAGCACAGATTCAATTTTGACAATATTGCATTCTTTTGGATTTGGGAATCCTGACCACATAAGAGATCTTAAAGTAGGTATTTTGCAGTTTGATATTTTGAAATGGGGTCATTTTGATATTTTGGAACTTGGTATTCTGGTATTTTCAAATGGAATTATTTTGGTCTTTTGGAACTTGGTATTCTAGTATTGTGATATTTCTGAACCTGCTGTTCTGGTATATTGAAATTGGGTTATTTTTGTATTTTGGAACTTGGGTTAGGTTAAAATTCTGGTATTTTAAATCTGTTATTTCAAAACCTGGTTTTCTTTGGTATTTTGGAATTTGGTTTTCTATTATTGTGAAACAAGGGCCCAAAACTAGGGTTTTGAACAAAAATACACTAGGGTTGTATTTTGGAACCTAGTTTTTTGTAGGGGGAGTTTTTGGTATTTTTGTACCTGAGCTTCTAGTATTTTTGTAACCTGGGTTTTTTTTTATTTGGCAACCTGTGATTGGCAGTGGTTTGGGGCATCCTAGTTGAGTGTCCTGGCTTCATTTGCCTTCTTCCACCACAATTAACCTGACATGGGAACTGTTAAATCACAGACTATACAATCAGATGCTTCCTGAAACAGAAATAAATTCTAGCTGCAACAAGAAAACCAAGAAAAGACCATACAGGAAGTAATTCCATTTTAATAGTCTCCAAATCTCCAACATGTGAAAGGAAAAATAACAGAGTAAGTGTGGCAGTATACAGCCATTACCAATAGAAGTGGTGTTAGTCAGCTTCTCAACATTGCTTTTAAGTATTTTATGAGAAAAACATTTGGCCTAAAACTTCTTATGCATAAGTTGTTGGGGGTTATAGGAGATGGAACCTGACCCTTAGTAAATTCCATGAAAACCACAGCTTAAAGTTACTCGATGTCTTCTGGTCTCACAGGATGAGGCAGAGGTATAACTGATTTCTTCTCTGTATCTCTGGAAAGAGCTTTTCTCATATCTATAGCAACAGGAAAAAAATGTTATTATAGTAATGCAGTCATTGTACAAAGCCATATTAAGTGAATTCTGCATTAAAATAAATTAATTTTTAATCAAAAAAATTTCCTAGAATTGTAAGACCACCTCAAGTTTGAAAGGACCCATAAGGATGCAACTCCCTGCTCCACACAGTAATACCTAAAATTATACCATATGATTAGGAGCATTGTGCAGATATTCCTTGAACTCTGATGGGCTTGGTGTCATGACCCTTTCCCTGGAGAGACTATTGCAGTTACCAATCACCCTCTCGGTGAAGAGCCTTCTAACATCCAGTCTGAACATTCCCTGACAGCTTTGCTTCATCTCCTCATGTCCTGTCACTGGTCACCGGAGGGAGGAGATCAACACCCCCCTCTGCTGTCCTCAGAAGATGTAGACTGTGACAAGGGCACGCATCAGCTTTCTCTTCTCCAAGTGGCACAGCCATGGACATCAGCTGCTCCTCCTAAATCTTGCTCTTGAGGCCTCTCACCATCTTGGTTGCTCTCCTCAGGACACACTGCTGTCCTTAATGTTGCTCAATGGTAATGATATCAACTGACATAAAACACTGCATGAAACTCAGCCAAATGGAAAGGAAATGACAAGCTAAAGAGACTTAAGTCACATGCAGCAATGGTAGGTGTCTATCTGAGCCCTTGTATTTCACAGCGCTCCTATGTATGAAATAAACAGTGCAAGAACAGAAATGATACATAGCCTGGCCATGTAACCCTTTGGAAGGATAATCTGGAAAAGGACGTAGAGAGAGGAAGCACCTCGTAGTTCACTTTTATTAACATAATTAACAGTTACATACTTGAATTTCCATGTTCCTTCCCTTTTAAATTGAAAATGTTACCCAATTCTTTGCCATTGCTGAATGCTGATAATTGTTAATTTATAGGTAGACATCTGAGAAAAACAAAGTTTCAAGTCCCTGTTATGGGATGAAAGGAAGAAAGCACTGACATTCCTCCTCATTTATTCTTGTTCTGTGGTCGATTTTGCCAGAGATACTACAAAATGTGTAAATGGCAAGATTAAGTTTTGTAACTGATATAATCTTAAGTAGGAAAAGTTACAAAAATACAAAAATCCCATTAATCAGCAACTATCTGAAATTGTGTCATATAATTGTTTCAAGTTGTTTCGTTCTTTTTATAAGTTTCATAAAAAATAGTAACAGTCTTACAAACAAGCCCAGGAACCCTCAACATGAGAATAGTTTCAGTCAATTTAAGACCAAACAAGAACTTACCATAAGCATCTTCATCTGGCTCCCCACTGCTAGCTGAGTAGTATTCTAAGACTGTCCGGTATACACTGTAGCCTAGTTGCTTATACATATTTACAGCAACCTGATTTGATACTCTCACAAAGAGATCCACAAAAAATCCACCCTTTCTTTAGCAGGGGAGGAAAAGAAACAAACAAAACCACATTAAGGAATAGTAGATAAATGTATTTCTAAGTAACAACCCATAAATTGTAATGAAACCAAAGCAAGTCCAACGTAGTGTACTAATTAAACATCTTTCCCAATGTAACAACAGATACACTCCTTTACCAAGGGAAAATTCAATCATAGACAAGGATTTAATTTTACTTTTATCACATGGCCATTTTTCACCAGTCAGTGGGTTCAGAAATTTGACCAGAAAGAACAAGACAAGTTAAATGCCCCCCAACAGGCCTAAATCAAATTTTAAAAGTATCCACATTTTAGATTGCTTGGATTAGGAGGAATGGAATCAGTCACAAAATTCAGTTGCCTAACAGGAGATGATAGACCCTTAATTCCATAAGGCAAATTTTTAAAAACATCATACTACTTTCCTGTCTTACCAACCATAGCAGGGTTGCCCTACCAGAATCAGTTAAGGACATTTCCCAGTGGGTTCATCTGACACTAAATTAAATTTTCTCAGGTACAAGTAACCAAGCACAGGATGGCAAGTAAACTAAGATACTTTCCACAGTACAAAATTTGTTCAGGATTGTGCCTGAGGGCATTGCACAAAGCCCACAGTTACTGAACAAGTATTTTGGAGGCCCTACAGGAAACAGTGCTGTCATTTCACAAAGCTCTTTTCCTATCAAGGAATGTTCTTTTATACAGTATCTCTACTGGAATTCAGGCTATGTCCTCCTCATTCTGGCAAGTTAGCTTTCAGAGAAACCCTGAGATTTTAAACTGCTAAGCAACTTTCATAACTCTTTTTCTCCAACTATGAGGAATTTCAGAAAATCAGAACACCATGTAAGGCAAAATTCTGCCATGTAAAACAGGGACAGGTTTCTGTAGAAATACTACTTTTAAATGTTACTTTAAAAGATTAAATTTAAAGACAGACATACTACTCACTTTTCTGAAATTTCTTCCAGGAGCTCCATTAATTTAGCAGCCAAACCCAGCCGTCGGAATTCTGGTGCAACAGAGAGAGCAGTAACGTGTCCATGCCATTCTTCCCTAGCCACAGAGCCTTCGGCTTTGCCCATGACTGTGAACACACAGAGCATCAGCGCAGCAGCACCTTTGGGGTAATGCACTGCCCGCAGCCAGACAACTTCACAAGACGAATAAGCCATGGATAAACACACGTTACAATGGTTGTGGTAAAGGCGAAAACGGGGATGTCTACCTTTTCACTCTATGATTCAGCAAGCCACTAAAAATGTCATTTTGCTCAAATATTACAGCAGTTTCTTGACTAGTGTGAAAAAACACCAAACAAGTTTGCAAATTCCTTCCTTGAGGTGACTTCTAAATGCAAATTTTAAGCAATTCTCACAAGTCTCACTGAACCAAGATTTAAGATCTGACTGAAATAAAGGAGGAACAGAGGGCTAGAAACCCAAAACTACCATCCCAGCAACTATTTGAGACTTGGAGATTATGGGGGAATAGAGCTTGGGAAGCTTTGCCAGTCTGGCAATAGAAAGATAAGGCCCTGCCTTAAAAAGAAGTGGAGATGGGGATGGTGTTTTGGGGGGCTTTCTTCTAGTTTCTCTCCTTTCTACACTGGGCCAATCCAGTGTTAGTTTATTCATGAACATTCACACTTCCACCCGGTGCTTTTACAGATATCACAGTCACTGCTAATAAGCAACAAGTGTGGTGGATACAGAGAAATGTTCTATGCAGCACACATACTTTCAGCTTTAGTATATCAAATACTTCTAGTTTCTGGGTCCCTGCAAAAACCATTACTCTGCCCCACCCTGTCTCCTGGCAGTTCTCTTTAGCATGATTTCTGAAAACCACAAATATTCCACTGCAAATTAGCAAATGACATCCAGGCCCAGAGCTTTCCCTTACAGGGCAATGCAAAACGCAAACCCAGCACTTTTACTGACTGTGGGTAGGGACTTAATCTTTCAGATAACAGAAATACCCATTCACCAAATACATTACCACAGCCAAGGCTCCTCGCTGAGCTAGCAACATCAAACTGGAAGCTATGGCCCTAAGACATTTAAGAAACCGGAAAATGCAACGCAAGGTTCCTCTTCCATGTTGGACATTTGGTAAACGCGAAGAGTAAGAAAAGCTCCCGCGTTATAATCCCCGAAATAGGCAACGAAGGGAGACGTTACCGCCGGAACACCCGGCACTCACTGTAACCCATCAGCTCCCCGCCGGGCGCCTCGGCGACGATGAAATACTCGGGCCAGTGGGCGAGGTACTGCAAATAGAAGGGAATCCCGTACTGGGCGCTCGGGTCAAGGAGCAACTGCGGCCGCCACGGCTGAGCCGCCCGCGCCCGACCCCGCGCCCCTGCCCCGGCGGGAAGGATACGGTCTCGGTCAGCGGGTCCAGATTGCTGTAGGAGAAGAGAGTGTGGCGCTCAGCTCGGGCCCGGGCACGCGCCCGGCCGGCTGGCGGGGAGCCGCGAGGACCCCGCGGGGTGGGGAAGCGCGCAGGGGCTCGGGGGCAGGAAGAGGGACAGCCGGCGCTCACATGTTGTTGAATCGGAAGAGGTCGTCGCAGGTGAAGGCGCGGAGCGTTGTCATGATGATGGTGATCACGACGCAGACGCTGAGCGTGACGACGACGACGCTGCCCCGGAAACGCTCGCGCGCCCAAGGGCCACTTTCGCCACGGAAAGGCGGCAGACGGGGCGCCCCCGCCCCCTACGCAGCCCTGCCCCGCCCCGCCCCGCCCCGCAGAACCGCCCTGGCCCGGCCCGGCCCGGCCCGGCCCGCGCCTGAGGCCTGCCGCAGCGGGCCGTGCTGAGAAGGGGCAGGGCTGCGTAGGGGGCGGACGCGGAATCCCTGACCGAGAGCAGTGGGCGGGCGGCTGGCACGGCTGAGCCGGCCCGCAGTGGCGTGAGGCACGGTGCGGCGGGGGCCCGCCGCGGCGCCGGAGCAGNNGGGCCGCAGTAGCAGGAGTGCTCTGAGCTTGTGCAGCTCCACCCCGAGCACTCACAGGCTACACGTAACACGACGTG
Organism: Hypocryptadius cinnamomeus; assembly: GCA_013400635.1. Taxonomy (NCBI): domain Eukaryota; kingdom Metazoa; phylum Chordata; class Aves; order Passeriformes; family Zosteropidae; genus Hypocryptadius; species Hypocryptadius cinnamomeus. Next base: position 209,109 of record VYZP01077499.1, on the reverse strand, counting down.
ACCGTAGTATGCGAGACTACCATACGCAGAAAAACCAACTCTGCCTCTGGAAAGATGCCGCCGGACGAGGTCGGACACACACTGGAACTGCCGTGCCCAGCACATGCTCGCCTCATGTAGAATGAATCCCACAGCTGCTCTCAGCAACAAAACATCACTGATCCTGAACACCCCTCATCACTGCACTGATTTAAGTAAGCACCTCACCCATCCCATTCTGCAGTCTTTCCACCTTACCCCCTCAGAACACTGGCCCTTCAACTTCGCTTTCAGAGGGCTGCGAGTCAGAATCCATCCTCAAAAAGAACAACATCGATTTAACTGAGATGCTGCTGTCATCAGCAGTAGGTGCCTCTTCATTATTTGCCAAAACACAGGGCTGGAAGTCATGCCAGCCAACACAGACCTCTTCCACAAAAATACCGTCCTCAGTAGTGGACTATACTCCACTCACCTGTTGCACAGCAACTCCTGTGGCACCCAAAAAGATAAAGAAACAAGATGTCACTTACGCCCATAAGCATCCACCTACTCCACACGGCCTGCTGTGCCATTCCTCTCACTTCCATTCAAATGCTGAGCTATTTCTGAAGAAAGTTACCACTGCAAGAGACCCAGATCACTCTAGTTATTCTGAAGGGAGATTTGCCCAAAAGTTGGAGGCTATACTGTGGGTTCGATTTTTGTCCTTGAAAATTCTGCATGAGATGCAGTGAATGGAGTTTGGGTACATGTTTTGGGACAATGAAAGAAGCCTTTCTTGACCTGGAATTTGGAATCAGGAGATGCTGGCAAGGCTACTCCAGACAGAGCATAGCCTGTCAGAGTCGAGATCTGTCAGATTTCTGATAATGTAAGGGTCAAGGTTTTGGTAGGAGAAAGTTGATTCAAGGTCTGTAGTTGTGGTGCAACAGTGATGTGGGATTTCAGAGTTGCCAGAAGCAGGAAGAGACTACACTTTTCAGAATGGTGGTGGAGGTGTGAGGAGGGATATGAATCTTGGGAGAAGGAATAGATGATTTTAAGGCTGGTTCTTGATCCTTTGAGGTGTTAGGAAATTTATAGCTTTATAGCCCTCTCCTGCTTGAGGCACTCTCTTACTGCAGAACCACAAGAATGATATAATGACACACCCTTAAGAATAGAAAAAGCTCAACCGTTCACTTGACTGCCGTGACTTAAGGCACTCTCTCCAGCCAAACTGGACCTTGGGCTATTTTGCTGTACTCAAGATAAAGCCTTTGCTTCTGAAGTGCTAAAAAAGGCACTAAAAAGTGCAAAAAGGCACTTTTATTACTGTGACTGAACTTGGTTCAAAAGCTGGTCATGGCTAGAGTAGGCTTCACTACTATCACATTAATGCCCAATATTGTAGCCTAAGGCAGTATTTTCTACTCAGTGAGTTTGGGTTTTTATTTTAAATGACTATACATCAATATATAGTTCTGCTAGTATGAAAACTGTGCAGGCCAAATCTTGGGTGGCTATCTCTGCTGAGTGAAGTACAGGTGAAACAACTTTAGGCCTTACTTAAATATAAATACAGAGATTATCAAATACTTCCTCCCCTTCCCAATTACCTTTTACTGTATATTACAAGTGGAATATCATTCAGTCTCAGCTAGGATGCGTGGAACGTAAATTAAGAGGCATTTTTTGCACTTCTATGAAGACAAAGATGATTTCACCCTTCAGAGAACAAGTATTTTCCACAGCTAATTTTATTTTCAATTACACCAAAATCAAGTGTTGACAATTAGTGTCTTAAAAGCTACAAAAGCAGGATTTCAACCCAGCAAGAGATTTAGAATCAACTCTAATTGATTCACCGTCCAACAGAGACCCTCTCTAGAATGCTTAATGTTAGCAAGTTTCACTCTACATACTCAAGGTATGCTGTATCTCAAGTATCAGTGGAATTTTGTCTAAGGGACTCATCAATAAATGAAGACATTTGTATACTTAAAAGAACCATAATTATGGTATTACTGGTATCAATTACCGTGAGAACAAGCAGCTGTTTCTCAGTATAGAAAAGTGATGGCAAATGTGAACAAGAATAATTAAATATATAAGTGTGTGGTATTAAGTGCATGCCTTAGGTAGGATTTTATTGGTTTGTTTGGTTTGGGGTTTTTTTGGGGTTTTTTTTTTTTAAAGTGCTTTGCATGATCCACCATCAAAAGAGGCCTGTATGAAGACCAGTACTAGCACGGTTGATATTACAGGAACAGAAAAGTTAAGCATTCACATAGTCAAACTCTGATTTGAATATTATATTAAAAAAAAAATTAGATACAGAATTGAAATGTTTCTGCACATCTTAGAATACAACCAAATAACATGTTACACTCAGATTATGAGAACCAGCCTGTTCTGAAGCAATTTATAAAGTGACAAAGTCCACAGCAAAGCTATTGCTTTACTTCCATAATGTAAACACATATGAAAGAAGAATATGCTGAGAGTTTCACAGATGAGATTATAAATTAGTAAAACTAAAGCAATTGGTCATACAAAGCTTTTGTCCCTTACAAGGCTTAGCTTACAAGCTCAGGCTGTACATTTATTCTTCGAAGGACATCTTCTGGCATACAAAAGACAGGATTGACAGCCTTAATTTGTTCTTCTCCTAATAAAGATAGTCCAGCAATACCAAATAACGTGTGAAATGGATCCACCTGGAAGAAAAAAGAAACTTGTGTCTGTTTCCAAAAGTCAACTGGTTTTTCACTTGTACGGAATGAAATTTTCATTTGCCAATAAGAGAACAGAAAATCTCCAAGGCTTCTCTGAGGAAGACAATACAACTGAATAAATTTTCATTTGTGCTAACATGTGTTGACAGGCAAGAAATTTCCATAGCAGGCATTTACAATACTATGATTCACTCAGGCATGCTTGTCAATTATCTGCTGCTAAGACAATTTTCAATTCTGAGTTAGACAGAAAGCATTCACATTTGTCTATTAGCATGCATTATCACAGGGTGGTAGAAGCAAAGATAATTAACATTTTAAAAGTAAACTGCATCATCTACACGTACCATTTTGATAAATTCCCTATTTGTTGTTGAGAAACATCATAATGCTCTTTATTGGTCTCCAAATACAGAGCTGTGCTGTAAAACCTTGAGAGGGAAGCAGCAACCTATTTTGCTAGAAAACCTCCAAGAACTATAAATAAAAACAACCCCCCCCCCCCCCAAACCTCTACTCCTAAAACTACACAACCACCACCCCCTCTTCCCCCTACAAAACAAACAAATGAAAAAACAACCCAAACACAAAATACCCCAAAACAACAAGGTCTGTTAGGACTGAGTTTCTGCAGTAATAAAGCAAAAACCTGGGAGTAAACATTTCTACAGGAGTAGAAATTTCTACACTTCAGCAATCAAAGACAGGTAAAAATAGTATTAGATGACTGCTAATGTAACATAGAAAAGCTGTTCCAAAGGTGCTCTCCTCAGATATAGAGAAAAGGCTCTTCAGAGCTGCTCTTCCAAGAAGATACCAATATTTCATTACTCAAAGCTAGAAAAGCATTTAGACGTCAAGTTCTGGGCTTTTCTTCAAGAATTCTGAAAAGGGAAATGGTCTTCCTGTAAGCTCCTTAGAAATACAAAACTCTTCCTATTTTAAGAACACAAAAACACTTTTCAAATGGCAGATCGGAGTTAATAGATTTCTCCCCCAGCTGGGAATAAAGTAACTGCTTGCAAAAAAATAAGAAGTTACTTTATTTTTTAATGCATTTGTGGAGAAGGGGGCGGACATGGGCAGCTGCAATAAAAACAGCTAATACCTTTCCAGACCATTAACAAATAAGCCAAGTGTTCAACAGGAATGAAGTCTCACAACACTTTTTATTTTATCTGTCCAGCACTCTTGAAAAATAAAAACTTTATTTGCCATTTCACTGGGACAGTATCAATTACTTCCACTTGAAACCAAAGAGAACAGACCAGCTAAATCATAACTGCTCTCTCAACAAGCAAAAAATCCATAGCACCAGCCCCTTGATGATGTTATCACAAAAGCTTCTTCCTCCCTCAGCTAGACAAATGTCAGCTACAAGATTTATTCAGTGGCTGGGCTAGCAAAGAATGAAAGTTAGCACAGAAATTCTTAATAAAAACTCATGATTTAATTAGATCAGACAAAACCACCAAGAGAGTTGAAGACTATTTAACCTATACCAGACTTTAGCTTGCAGATAATTTCACAAAACAAAATAATAAACCCAAAGAACCCACACATGCACCGGAAAACCCACCACCAAACAGAGCGTTTTTGCATAGATCTTCCAAATGGTCTTGTGAGAAATGGTTTGTGTTGCATGTGTTATGGGGGACCAAACCAGATTTTGTAAGGAATGGCAACTGACTTCACTGGGGGATACATGTGCATTACAAAGAATGCGCTCCCCAAGTATGCCTTCAATGGCAATTCTACACTATTCTTCCTTCAGAGTAAACTGCAGCCTCTGCAAAACCCACCTAGAATATGAGCTGAATTACACTCAAACAAAAGTTGAAATTTCCAGTTGAAATTTTCATATGTGTTTCATTTAGAAAAGATATCACTTACCATATCTCCCGGTCTGTCAGCAAATCCTCCAGTCTCCTCATCCTGGCACGCCAAAATAAAGCAGCGCAGTTTCTCTCTGTCAATCCACTGTATCCTACCAATCATCTTCAAAGAAGCTAGCACCCACCACGAATAACATACATCAGGTAACTGGCAAGCAGAGAGGCAGATTAAATATTTGCTTGGGTTTTAAACATAATGCTGCAAATTTTACTGGTAATTCTGCACATTATCAGGTGTGCTAGCATAATACTATTGCGGAGACACAACACTTAAGAGTGTCTTTGGAGTAAAAGGATTTCTTGAACAGAGTCTCTTTTCAGCGGACTTCTGTTTTCAGGAAAGGAAACTATCTTTTTCAAACTTCTTCAAGAAACAAGACCACAAGAATGTGATTTTTAAAGACTTCACCTTCTGTGAGAGAGGCTGAAAAAACAGCTCTTCGTTCAAGAGAAAATACAAAGAAGTTCACATCAACTATTTGTATTTTGGGGGCAAGGGGGGAAGCAGGGGAATCTGTTGGTTGATTATCTATTTGCCAGAGATTATTCTAGGTTACACAAATCTCTAGTGTGATGTGGAACACTATGACACTCAGGATTTACATCCAGTAGGACAGCAATTTTTATGCAAATCCTATAGAAAAGATCATTCCCCAAGTCAGAAAATATTAAAGACCCAGTTTAACAGGATAATGGTTCAAGTGGTCAGCAAGACATCCTCCAGTAGTGTACTTTGCAATACTGAGGACTCAAACGAAGCACAGCTAAGGACTGCATGACAGGTGTTAGTAACAAAAGAAAGAATGAGGATGAAGGCCTGACTTCTTTGAAAAGTTCACTAAATGTTTTATAGAAGTCATGACATTTTGCTACACTTCAGCTTCAGAAAAAGCGATGTCTATCGAGGTTTGAACAAAGAAAAGAAGCCCCACAATACCTTCTCCGGTCGTCCATTGAGACCTCCAGAAGGTAACTGACGTTCACAAAGCCACCAACCCAGCAAGTCAACATTTACTTGGTGTAACTGGTCTGTTATAGCCAGAAATCCTGTGCAACAATAGATCTAAAATTACAGACATAAATTTTTTGTGTATTTAATAACTAAATATAGTTTAGCAGACTAAATGCAGGAAGACCTCAAAGCAGCAATACAGTCATATAAACAATGCAAAATAAGCTCACACACATTTCAACTTCTAGTTTCAAAGACTTTTCCTTCAGAAAACCATGTTATTGTTATAGTTCCTTTTGTAAAAAAGTACCAGTAGCACAATTTGCAATATTACACTAATATAAGACACTAATGCAAGGTTCAAAAAGTAATCCTAGGAGATCTGAGAGAGCCATATAATTTTACTTTAAAAATACAGATTCTCAAGCCAGAGTAGTCAAACTGACTTCTGCAGGCTGGGTATGGCATTTGTAAAAATTTTGCATCCAGTCTATGGTTTGTTCCTGTACCTGCCTTTTACCCTAACGCTTGCAAACAGCAAACAAAAGATCAAATGAATTCCCTAACAGAAACAGGCTAACTCAGTTCATTAACCATCTTGGCAATTCCCTATGTGTTTGGTCACGTCACACTTACTTTCAAAGTGCCATGTAATATATCTACATTGATTAATCCCCTTTTAATTTTATTAATCCCCTAAATTAATGAGTTAATAAAATTAATTAACACAATCAATTTTATTAATTTTAATCTCCTTTTAATATTAATTTTAAAATTAATAGTTTTTTCCTGGGAGATAACATTTACGGTGCAACAGCATACTTTGGTCACATTTCATGCAGTCACTAAGAAAGCAGCGAAGCACAAAAAGCCAAGAATCATAGAAATATTAAGGCTGGAAAAGGCCTCTAAAATCATCAAGTCAACCTTTAACTTAATACCACCAAATAACACTACACTATATCAGGAAGTGCCACATCTACTCATTTTTTGAACACTTCCAGAGATGGAGGCTCCACTACTTTCCTAGGGAGTCTGCTCCAATGCTTAACCACTCCTTCAGTGAAGAAATTCTTCCTAATATGCAACCTGAATCTCCTGCAGTGCAACTTGAGGTCATTTTCCCTTGTCCTGTAACTGACTGGGAGAAGAGGCTGACCCCCACCTTGCCACAACCTCTTTCCAGGTAGTCTCTCCTGAACCTTCTTTTCTCAGGACTAAACACCCCAGTACCCTCAGCTGCTCCTCACAGGCCTCACGTTCCAGACCCTTCCCCAGCTCTATTACCCTTCTTTAGACATGCTTCCAGCACCAAAACCGCCCCCAGGACTGGAGGTTCCCCAGCAGTGCCAGCACAAGGGACACCAACTGCCCTGGTCCAGTGACCACACTGTGGCTGGTACAGGTGCCAATGGCCTTCTTGCCCACCTGCGCACACCTGGGCTGATATTCAGCTCCCGCCAACCAGCACCCCTAGGTCCTTTCCTGCTGGGTAGCTTTCCAGCCACTCTTCCCCAAACCTGGAGCATTCCACAGGGTTGTTGTGACACTAGTGCAGGACTCGGCACTTGGCCTTGCTGGACGTCACACAGTTGGCCTTGGCCCATGGATCCAGGCTTTGCAGAGCCTTCTGCCCATGAATCAAAACTCCCACACAAACTGGTCCTTCCTGTGACCTTACTGAGGATGCACTTGATTCCTTTGTCCAGACTACTCATGAGGATATCAAATAGGACTGGCCTCAAAACTGGAGAATCCCATCCGTGACCCTTCGCCCACTGGATTTAACATCATTCCCCTCTACTCTCTGGGTCCGGCCATGCAGCCAAAACTGCACCTGTCCAAACCATGGGCTGCAGCCTCTCCAGGAGAATTTTGTGGGAAAGCATGTCAAAAGCTTTACTCAAGTCTGGGTAGACATATACACTGCCTTTCTCTGATCTACCAGGCAGGTCACCCGCTCATAAAAGGAGATCAGGTTTGGCAACATTCCCAGAAAAATACTGAACTTCCATGGAGATGAAAGAGAGAGCTTTTTAAGGAGTATGTGAATAAGCACAACAGATCTAATCCTCACAGGAAATGCCAGCTGCAAACATAGTGGGTTCAGCTATTGAACTATCTTCCTCGAACACTAGAACATGGTCCAGCCATTTAGACTATACGGCCAATGCTACTGTACATTAAAACTATAAGGTAAGTACATGTAACAGATTTAACTTTTTTTCCTGATTTTAAACAAAGAAGGGGCAGGAAACCCAACATTTGTCAACAAAATGCCTTTAATATTTTCATGTGATGAGGTGAATCCTAGCTATGGCATTACTCACCATAATTATGCAAAATAAACAGGTAACTGCAACAGCATTAAAAGTTGATTTTTTTTCACACATTCAGGTTAAATGCACTAAACTTTTCCATGAAAAGAAAAAAAATAGGAAAGGTAAATTTAAATTTAAAATTATTTCCATTCTGTAAATTTCCTGTTGAAAGAAGTTATTTAGATTGCCTTCCTCGGGAGATCCCTTAATTTTTTCTAATTATACTACTGCATTTTCTTCTCAAGTACGTTTTACTGAGCTTTTTTCAGAATTCACTGTCACCAATAACAGTGTGTAACACTAGTGATTCTAGCTGATAAATATGCCCATTACTAAGTTAGGTATGTCATCTAAAAACTGACTTCCCTCAAAAAATTAAGTAATTCTTGACAGGATTCATGTCTTGTTTTTATCTGGGTTCTTTGGCTGATAAATCTCAAACAGACTATACAATTGATGTTTATGTCTCATCTCTGTGTCAGAAACACAGTGATAAATCTTGTTCACTGTCTCCATTGATACCCATTTCAAATTCTCTAAAAATCCTCATGCTAGCAATTTCAAAATCACTATGTGAAGACTCAAATTCAGTCCTAAAAGCTGTTCCGTTACTGTCTTTTTTCCTACCTAAACTCTCAAGTCTCGACTCACCTTCCCGGACTAGGTTACGTATCCGTTCATTTATTTTAACTAAGATACTATAATCAGGCATTTGAGAAACAAGAGGTACATCCATTGTCATCACTGATACACGTAAAAAAACATCTATAGGCAGTATGTGATGCTTGCTAATTTAAAGTATTTCCATATAAAGAGAAACTCACCTGTCCTGCATGCGATTCGGAACCTGGTCTACAACCAAATCCTCCATCAAAGTTCATACAGGACAAAACGAATTCTACTGCTTTTCCCACATCAATAGCATCCAGCTTTCCCTGCAAGTCAGAAAATAACTAATGCACTTGGCCTTCTACCAAACTGATCTTCTGGAGAAACTTCAGCAGTACCAAAGAGAAATACCAATCGATTCTCTACTTGTGCAAGTGATGGTTTAGGACTTACCAGAAGTGCAAGCGTTGCTGCAGCACAGAAAGAGAACCTTGTATCTATTTCTCCTATAATATGGGGGATAAAGAATGAAAACAGATTATTTTTTCAACAAACATACATTTAAGTCATTACTGAAAACACGGAAAAAAATGCTAAAATTCTAGGTTTGACATCAAAAAACAAAAATCAGCTAAAAAAAATCCCCCCATACAATTTAATTTTCCAGCTTACCAATTACTTCCTCAATAATTTAGAAAATATACATTACCATTTAAGTGATCTGTATGTTTTACTGTGCATAAAAGTCAACAACTCACTTAGAGCTGGACAGCTACATATCCAAATCAATTCAGCTAGTGGTAATTTACAAACAACTGTTTAATTTTAGAGTTTATCTGTAGTGCTTTATAGACAGCTGCAGAGCAATGGAAATAATACAAAAATAATCAGACATCTCTTGCTCTGCCTTAAATCCAGCTGGAAGTAGAAGCCATTTCTTGTTTCAGGGGAAATCTAATTAAAGTTACAAGGCTTCTTTTGCATATTTGTACTTGGAAGAAAAACCAAAGCCCCTACACCTATAACACAATGATTGCTTGTCAAGTCCAATACAACTCCTGTAGCACAAACTCCAGGCAATTAATACTTGAAGTCACAATTTAAAATTTAACTGAGCTGCAAACATTCTGTTTCTTGGTCAAACTTTTGTAAGACTTCTGTTGTTAAGAAATTCACAAGCTGAAACACATAAACCAAACATCTGCTGCTCTGTCCTACATCAGGGATCACACTCCCTCAGCCGTGCCTCTCGGAATACTTCAACAAAAAGGGCGCAGCAACCTATGAACCAATTTAGCACACAGCATATCATCTACCTTTACAGTAGCACACATATACTGCTAAGATCTCAGCTGCTGAATTTTACCTGAACAAGAGTGATATGCAATAGATTGCTTAAAATTTAGGTCTTCCCTGGTGATAAATATTTTTAGAGTGACTAAATATTTACGCCACAGCTTAAAAATGCTGTGTTTGTTCATAAGAATTTATATGCAGAAACAAAACCAGTACCAAGAGAAGTTCATGAGTACAAACCCAGTTTTTCTCACTCCCACATAGTGAAAAATCCTTTCACATTTGACATGGATATAGGTCATTACTACCTACCATCAAACAGCAAGTATAAAACATTCCTTATGAAACAGTGTATCTAGTATTTCAAAGTACCGGTAAGTTAAAAATGCCTGAAAGTTTTCTTCCTTAAGACACTTTATTCTTAATACAAGAATGGAACTGAAATTGAGAATATTTATGAATGAAACCTAATTCTGTCCTTCACAAACTCTTCTTTCTCATGACTCAGAAAATAAAAGTGTTCATGTACAATACATATGCAAAAAGACCATCCAAGGAAACTTAAGTTTACAGACTTACACAAGTCAACCTAGACACTACATTTAAAAGATCTAAAAATTACCCCATTCGTCTCCAGCAAATGATCCATCTTCTTTCTGCAAGCTCTGTATATATTCAACAATTTTATTTACATCAACTACATGGAGACTATCATATAAAATAAGAATCTGGGGGGAGAAAAAAAGGACACAGTAACAATCAAAGAGGAGTAAAAATTTTAAAAATTAATTTCTTAACAAAAAAAAAAATCATGGATTTATAAAAGATTTTATTTAATTAATTCTGAATACAATTTGGTAAGGTTTATTAAAGTAAACTTTTTTCCCACTTTAGTAGTTAATCTCTGCACTGTAGATTATCTTCGTCTAAAACCTATAGGACATTCTCAAAGGGAGATACAAACAATTCAAACTGAACTCTTTCATGATTTGTTACTTTCCAGCGTTGAGGTCTTCTTTCAAAAGCACAATCAGGTTTATTTATGTTAGCAATATGTAGAACAGAGATTTGATTATGGTTAATATTGTAATGGGACAATGACACCTTAGATGTACCACTTTGTAGTTTTGCACTGTGACTACTTGGATACGTGTATGTTAAGTTACAAACTCCACTTACAGTGCAAACTTGTCAACAATTACTCATTTCAAATTATTATGTTTTCATTTACATTAAAATTTTAAATATAACAACTAGAACCAAAATGCAATAATTTAAGAAAAAGTATGAACAATATGATTATACACCAACTGTACAGTGAATATATTCTGGAAGAAAAATAAAGGTTATAGTAGGGAATACAATTTCTCAAACCACCGCTGATTTAAAACAGCAAATCTGTATGACACAACAGTACTGTTTCTGAGCCCTGACTTAATATTTTTACTCATACCTTGCATAATCAGTAAAGAGAGTAAATAAGAATTTGTTATATATCACAAAATGGAAAAAAAAAAAAACCCAGCTGAAATGAAGCAATATTATAGTATCAATCTGAAAAACACAGGACGCTATGACTTTAAATCTAGTTAGCTGGAATCTTTCAATTGTTAGATAAAATTGAAGTCAAATAAAATATAAGTCTCACAGAAAATTCCAAAAAAAAGAACATACAACTCCAACAGAAAATATATAATCACAACATGCACCCTAAATGCAAATCTGAACAAATTACTATTAACTGTGATTACAAGAACATATGATGTGACCCTTTAAACACCCCGGATACGTAGACAGGACTAAACGGAGTTCGTTCACTAAGACCACGCATACTCATTAACATATGCTGGTTAAGTTTACCACAAAAATTTTACATCAGCATTTGTGAACACTTTTTCAGTTTGGATAGCTACAACTCAATTTAGTTAACATGAAAATATCTCCTAGTAATATCAAGTACATATTTAAGAACTAACATATCTAATATGTAAGGTAACAACCTCAAATTGTACCCCCCCTTATACTGAATTGGAATTTGTGAAAGGAGCTGGATTGGACAGTTTGGAAAAGTTCAGACATCACAGCCTGGAAAAACTTTAGTGTCCTGGTTCTCACAATATTCAGAGTAATTCTAGTGCTAAAGTGGTATTAATGATCAACCTTAGAGCATCCTGTCCTACCTAAGGGGTTCAAACCCAATATCTTAAATTCAGCATATTTTTTGCCTAGAAAATAATGCCATATTGGTTTTTTGTAATGCCATTAAAATACTTCATCCATAAGATTCAATGAGAGATGCACACTGCAAGCAATCAAGCTAATTGTTCAGAAGTTTTTGAGCCTTTTCGGTACTTTTTCACACAATGGTTTGCATCAGTAGAACAAACCAAAACCAAAAACAGAACAAAATAAAGGCATACTGTGAGCAATAGTGAGAAAATAAGCCTATAATGGAGATAGCTGCAGTGAAAAAATAAGACTGAGAGTTACTTCTTATCAGGGGGACCATATGCACCAAATAAATTGAATGCTCAACAGACTAGTACAATTTTTAAATTACACACCCCAAAAAACTCATATAAAACCAAAAAATTTTGCTCTTGTTCTGGTCATACTTATCTGTCACGTCAATGTACTAAGAAGAATTTATAAAATCAAAAATTATCTATAAAATGCTCCAGTAAAACCTGTAGCTAAGGAGTATTCCAAGATAACTTACAAAACTGGCAACAATGCAGTAAACATTAATTGACCATTAAAAGTAAAACATTCCCCAAAATGACAATTTTTAGAAGTGATACTTCTAAATTTCTAAATGACAATTTTTAGAAGTGATCTAAATCCTACAGTTTTGTCCATTAGATTTTTTTTTTTTATTAAGATACTGAAATAATTTTTGTCATAGGCCTCCAACAGTAACTGGTTCATAAATCTGCGATCATCAGAATCTTAATCACAAACACTTTTTTCTAAAATTACCATCCTACATTTACCTGGACAGCACTGAGGGTATACAGAAGATGAGGATCATGACCTATGCTGGCACTTATTCCACCACACTCGTGTTGGCACGATTTGATGAATGATAGAATTTCTTCTTTGTTCATTCGGTGCAGCTGTCCCATGAGATCCATTGCCGTCAGTCCCCAGTACACACCACTCATCCTCAAATACTCCGACATACAGTATTCCTAAACAGTGCATTATTTTAGTTCTCGATAAGCACACCATCACTATAGCGCAATGAAAATAGGTTAGTTAACTTTCACAAATAGCTTCTAGTTAGTCAACCATTTTCCAACCATTTAGCAATTACGTATCAGCCACTCACAGATATTCTGTACATCATGCACATGTGTATATACACGCTCATACATATGGGAAAATGCACATGTAGATACCAACACATACTACACTCCCTTCCTTCCTGTATTTTTCTAGTCCAAACCATCAAGCTCAATGTCAAATTAGCCACAAACAAATAGTTGCCCACCAATTCACTTCAGATCACTTATTATCTTGACATTCAAAGAAGCCCTCAAATTGCCACCCCAACTAGTCTCAAAAAATAACAAGTCTATTTCCAAGTGCCAAAACTCTCACAATTTAAGGCTGCACTAGAGAGTGAAATTTCATGTTGAATTCTCTTACATTGATAACATCACCTGCACTACATAAACATTATTTTTCACATGTACTACAATTGAAAGCAACAGTGCTTGGCATCCTTTTGTGAACAGTAAAGGTAACTGCAACTTTTCTTCACATAAGCAGTTATTGACAATTTTTACCTGCTGGAAGTAGAATCCCATTGTTGTGGACTGCATCCAACCACTTATGACTGTAAAATTGATGTAAGTTGTCCCATCAAAAGAGTAACATGCAAATGCAACTCGTGCATTCTAGTGGATGAAGAAGCTAGTAGCTTGTTTCTCAGGTCTCAGAGTAATTATAGAGCTAAAATTATAATCTTCGAATTTACAGTCAGATAATACATGCCAAAACTCATCACAGACCTAGAGACATTAACAAAGGCACCTTTATTTTATACTTTGGATTGCAGGGTAAAAAACAACTAGCTTGTTAACATGTATCTAACCCTTAACTCTGAGCCAATAAATAAAGGTTATTACTGTTAACAAAACCACAGCTGTACTGTAACAAACTGATACCTACATAATCATCTTTCTTTGTTCCATATGAAGCTATATAGTCCGCATGTTTTTCTGAAAGTAATGTGCTCGGGGCATCGGGTTTTATTATAACATCCTTTTGCGGTGTCCCCTGCAAAAAGTACCAACAAGTCAGTTGCAATGTCAGGTCAAAACGTTTTAGCAACTTGGTATAAAATAGCCAACACCGGTGACCGTGACTCTGGGAAAATACATCTCTCTAGCTATTTTGAGCCTAGGACAGGCTGCGCATCTCACGCCACCACTGTTCAGCCTGCCTAAACCCTTCCCCAGGAAAGGCTACGAACCGAACCTCGCAATAAAGCTAAGAAGTAACACCAACTGGCCAAGAATAACCTGAAGTGCCGGACGCAGGAGCCCTTCCCCGAGCCCGGCCGCGCCGCCCCGCGCCCCCACGGCCCCGCGAGGCCCGGCCCAGCCCGCGTGCTCCCGGGGCCGCTGGAGAGCTGGAGAGGCGAGCGCCACCCCCGTCCCCCCGAGCGGACCCAGTGCGACTCGCGGCCCTCCAAGGCCGATACAGCCGCGCGCTAGAAAACAAAGCGTCCCCGCAGGCGAAGCGAACCGCAACACACACCCCTCCACCCACCATGTTCTCCGCACGCACAGGAAGAGGCAAAGCGGAAAGGGGTGGTCGGCGGGGCCTCGCTGTGCCCGCCCGGCCCCGCTAGGGCCCCGCCCGCCGGTGGCTGCGCAGAACCGGGCGGCACTGCGCGCCACGGCTCCGCGGGGCTGCGCTGCACCCGTCAGGGGGTTGGGAGCGGGTGTCGTCTTCTGACCTGCCGCAGATAAAGTCTACTCTGAAACAGGCAGTAAATTTAAGGTGCACTAACTCCAGCTGTGCACTTTCTTGCATCACAGCAAATAAGACAGTGTTTAGAAATAACTTCGGTTTCCTTCCTCAGCTCTATGAAAAAGCAAATCCAGGATTTTAGTCGCAGGTAAAATGGGTAAAGATAACTGTCTTTTGCTCAAAACCGTCTCTTGCTTCCTAATTAAAACTGTCTTGGGTGATTCTGTTCATGATTAACAACTCTTGATTCTAGCACATGTTCCCCCTGAACTCTACCAGGCAGGAACATCAAAGTACTACATATAATGCTGTGTTGCAAAGGACAGTCAAAAATAAGGCCTATTTCTTACATCAAATAGCTCCCAAAGATGTTGCATTATGACTCTTCCTGGAGGAAAGTCAGTAATTTATAGAGACTAAATGCTTTCTTTAAATAACTGATTTTCCAGGTAGCTAACCCAAGAAGTAAGGATTGCAGAGCTTATACCTGATGACAGTAGTAATACTATCCAGTAAATTCAGATGAGACATGAAAGAGACCAGACACAGGCAAGGACATTTTGGAGTGAAATTGGAAATTACTTAATAGAATTATTGAGGTTTGAAGATACCTCTTGAAATCATGGAGCACAACCCACCTACACCAAGTAGGCTTAGCTAGAGCAGGTTGTTCAAGATCACTATCTGTTGAGTTTTGAGTGTCAAATGGAGACCCTGCCACCTCTGCCAGCATGTGACATCCCTCACAGTAAAAAAATAAGTTCCAGTGGAATGCCATGTATTTTAATTTGTCCCCATTGCCTCTTGTCTTGTTAATGGCTACTATGAGGCTGGCTCCCTCCTCTTCATTACATCCCATCAGGTATTAATGCACATAGATAAAATAACCCGAGCTTTCTCTTGTCCAGGCTAAAAAGTTAGCCTCTTCTCACATGACAGATGCTTCAGGTCCTTACATATTTGTGTGGCCATGTTCTAGACTCCCTCCTTTATGTCCCCATCTTTCTTATACAGGGGAGCCTAGAACTGGATGCAGTACAGCCTCACATATCCAGTAATTTGTCCAAGAACTCCAGGGAATGTCCATTCTGCCAGCATTGCCAAGAAAGGTCTGTCCAAGGTTAAAAAAAAATAATCTCCTAATTCCTTCTTCTTGGCTGTTCTTGCTGCAAGCATAGTTAAGTATATACATTGATGGAAAGGAATAATAGGTTTACATATACAAGAAAGACATTAAGCTATTAGACAGCATCCAAAGGAGGGTAATGAAGATGGTGAAGGGCCTTGTGGGAAAGCTGTATGAGGAGCAGCAGAGGTCACTTGGTCTGTTCAACCTGAAGAAGAGTCAGAGGGGGACACTAATCACAGTCTACAACTTCCTTGTGAGGGGAAGAGGGGCAGACACTGATCTCATCTCTCTGGTGCTCAGTGACAGAACCTGAAAGAATGGTTGGAGCTGAGTCAGGAGGTTTAGGTTTGGTATTACGGGAAGGTTTTTCCTCCAGAGGATGGTCAGGCACCGAACAGGCTCACCAGGGCAGTGGTAAGAGCTCCAAGGCTGCCGGAGCTCAAGCAGCATTTGGACCATGCTCTTTGGGCACAGAGTGGGATTTTTGTGCAGGGCCAGGAGTTGGACTCGATGGACCTTGTGGGTCCCTCCCAACTCGGCCTGCTCTCTGATTCTGTATTTAAATATACTGGATTTTAAATAAAAAACATATTGCAAGTCATTGTTAAGGGAAAGCTACACATTCTCACTTGAAGTGATTCATCCTCATTTAGTATGTACATGCTTCAGACTGTAAAGGCCAGACTCTACTGCTGACTAGTATATGAATCCCCAGCACAGATGCATGCAGACAATAGCAATGCAGGCCTTCCTGCTGCTCAACTGGAATGGCTGTTCAGTGGCTTGGGGCAAGAGCATGGAGAAACTGAAATACAGCTATTAACATACTTCAGAAATAGTATTTTGGGTTAGTTGTCCAGTGAAAGTGATATGACAAACAAAATTAATACAAACCAACCACACTTCTCGTAAAAATATTTTATTGAAATGCAGCATTGACTGTCAAAAATTACACTCTGATTATCTTATTTTATACTGAGAACAGAATCAGTGCTTAATAATGAACAGAATAAAAATATTTTTAAGGATTTTTTTTTCATCCCTTTTTAATTCTATTGAGAAACACACTAAAATCTTCTTCCATAAGAACACAGAACACTACAGCAGCACCAGACATACTTTGTACATTTCTTTAAGCCTTAAATTTGCCAACATGTTCACGAGCTATGATCATCCTTTGAATCTGAGCAGTTCCCTCATAAATCTGAAAAGAAGAATTGCAATAATGTTACTGGGTGATTTTTAAAAAGGTTTTAACAGGTATACATTTGCACACCTCCATGGCACTAATCCAGTGTGGATTAGGATGTGCAGGAAGACAGAAAAAAACAGAGAACATTCCAGTGTGCCGGAGTAATTACAGTGGGTTAAATTAAATGTAACTCATACAAGATACTGAGAAAGTCTTGTTCTCTCAAGTGCTCCTGTCTAAAGTCAGTAGGGCTCTCATGAAAATAGGTGACAACATTCCTCTTATTTAAGAAAGAAAATACATTATTTAGATTTTTCAAAGTAGGATCTGAAGTCATGGGTAGAAGGGAAGAGATGACTTGTCCTTAAGTGTTTTCTTTAACTAAGCCTTTCAAAGTCATACCATATGTTGTCTTTGATCCATTTATTTCCATTGCTTCTTGTTAACTAGTACTCTCTCCCACACAGTTTGTTAGTTGTTTTCTTTATTCTTGCATTTTCTTCTAGAAACAGTCTGCATCATGCCTCTGTTCTGTTTGTTTGCTGGCAGCAAAGTCAAAAATGGACAAAAAAGCACCTATGAAGCTCTAATGTCAAAGGAGGACGTATGCTCCACAGGCATACTGCAATGTAATGCAAGGGCTGAGGCAACATAGTCTAGAGGTTTTAATGTTTCAGCTCCCAGTTCTGCCACAACTTGGTTTGGCAAAATGCTGAAAATCATGCAAATTCACTTATAGGAATAGTCTTTCCAGGAACCTTAAAGAGCATTTTAAAAATAAGAACGCTATAACCTGTGTTCACATTAGTGTTCTGGTTCAGAACAAGCTGTTGATTCCCAGGGTGAATTCTCTGCTTCTGCTTACCCCATGTTGATCTAGTCCACAGAGCAGACTGTGTTTTGTAAGTACTAGGTGCCTTCTGAAACCAACTGAAATGGAAGCTCTGCTTTCTCTCTATACTAAACATTCACCAATCCCTAGGAGAGCCATAATGGTACAAGCCTACACCTGGACCCTAACAACTGGATGCCTGTCAGGGACATACATTCCAAGGGACCAAACAGGCTTGCTATGAACTCAGCCTGCTCAAACTGCTTAGAGTGTACCTGTCAGGGTCTCGGCAGCTGGTCCTGCAATCTACCAAACTGCTGCTATTGCACTAAATTTGCACTTGCTGATGAACACTGCCATGGAAATCAAGTGTAAAGACATCACAACTCACAATCTCATTAAGTAATTACAGGAAAGGTTTTGGTTTATAAGCTGATGGAAATAGTTTCAAGACTCTCTGACAATTAAAGAAAGGAAGTTTTCCAAATTTAACAGTTTCCAAACCCAAGAGTTTCTACCAAAGTAGCCAAGATTTCTAGCTGGACCGAAAGTAGGGCACAGTAAGGACATGTAAAAATGTTATCAGTAAACACAATAAAAGGATTGTGTAATACCAAAAAAGATCAAACATATGAAAGATAATTTGAAAAATCAAGTTTTTCTGCATGCAACGTATGGCTAAAAGTATATACCATCTGGAATTGAGCAGTACTACAGCAAAGCACACTGAAGTGTAAGATATAATAATCAAGAGACATGGACAAAATAATTGCAAGACAAAACCCTTTCCTGAATTCTTTTGGGGATGAAATGGAACTGACAGTCATCAAAAATTTAATACTAAATCTGATTAATTACAAAAACAAGCCTACTTAGCCATGAATCTGTATCACTATAATGAAAAAACTACGTAATAATGGAATTTTGTCAAATCAATCTCAATCAATCTGAGTTTCAACCCTCGCACCATCATTCTCTAAAGAAGCGTGCAATCTGACAGGAAAAAAATCCAAATCAAAAATTTAAATTAGTCATTCATTTCCTCACTCACAGAAGTGAAGTTAGTTGTAGGGACCTTTAGATTCCAGCATAGCAGTTGTCTTTCCTTAAACTGAGAAAAATAAATTCTTGGCTAGTGGCAATAATAGTTTGCATTTTGAAGTCAGCTGTGAGACAAATATTAACTGCCTAGAATCTTGGATTGACAGCTGTTATAGCTAACAATCATTAGAGGCCATGGTCTATGTGCATTTCTTGATATCATCTACTTTGGTATGTTTTATCTAGTCACTATTAGTGTTAGATGTCAATAAGGATTACTGGTTTTGCTGAATGAAATGAAAATATTCTTGTTCAATGAAGAACTACAGCATAGTATTTGCCAATACACTAATTACAACATGACATGGAATAATTTCTTGACAGTAACACTGCAATAAAAAAAACCTGGGGATTACAGCAAACGATGGGCTAAATATGAGTACAAAAGGGTCTTGTTAAAAAAGTGGATGATCACTCTAGGTTGTGTCACACTTCTGTTGATACAACACATGCAAGGTAATCATTTTACATGTCATGGTGCCAGATAAGATAGGGTTAATGGTTTTCTTAGTAGCTGGTCCAGTGCTGTGTTTTGTGAGAATAGTGCTGGTAGCACGTTCATGTTTCAGTTCTTGCTCTGTAGTGCTTACTGCAAATCCAGGACTTTCAGTTTCCTGTGATCTGCCAGTGAGGAGGTGCACAAAAAGCTGGAAGGGAGCATGGCCAGGAGTGCTGACCTGGAATGGCCAAAGGGGCCTTTCATGCCATAGAGAGTCACGCCCAGTGTATAAACTTAGGGGGAGTTGACCAGGAGAGTGCTGATTGCTGTGGGTGGATGGGGTGGGCATTGGTCACCAGGTGGTGAACAACTTTATTGTGCGTCACTTGTTCTTCCTGGGTTCTATTCCTATCTGCCTCTTTTATTATTATAATTTACTTTATTTCAATTATTAAACTTATTATTATTAAATTTATTTCAATTATCTCAATGCATGAAATTTACCTTTTTTTTCCAATTCTCTCCACCATCCCTCAGGAGCAGGGAGGAGAAGGGAGTGAGCAGCTTCCTTGTGTGGCAACTTAGTTGCGAGCTGGGTTTAAACTACAACACCACGATACTCAATACTGTTGATACGCATTCTACACAGCTTACAATACCAAAGTTTCAAACAGAAAGTTTAATGGAAATGTAAAACAAAAACCCCAACCAAACAAAAAACACCTCTTCCCTCATAAGTCATTGGGGTAAGAAACTGCTTTAGTGTTCAGGCTAAGAAGACAGCTGAACTATAAGCAAACATCAATCCAGGACATAGACAGATGGTCAAAAGTTTTGCATCTCTGGAGATTTTCAAGAACAATATGATAATGTAAACCACCTCTACTTACAGAATACCAAAGCAAGCATTGGTATTTTGATCAAGATTTTTTTCCTAAGAGTTCAAAGACTTCAAAATTGACAATCCAAGAATTGCAATGAGTTACCACATTAGAGGGAAAAAACCCCCAAAATGCACACAATATAATTTATTTCTCTTATGTGGTTTCAGTTTTCATCAAGTGCAATGACTTTAGTATGAAGTCATTTCCTGATTTGAACTAATTTCCTGATTTGAATCACTGTTTCTTTAAATGGAAGGATTACCGCTTTCATTCTAAAATTATTTTTTTAATATGTGTACATCATGATTTGAAGTAAGTAGCCATTACTTTATTCTGTATAAAATCTATGCATTATCACTTTCTTTTTTACTTACCTGGTAGATTTTAGCGTCTCTCATTAGTTTTTCTACAGGATATTCAGTATTAAATCCATTTCCTCCAAAAATCTGTACTGCATCTGCAGCTACTTGGTTTGCAATGTCACCAGCAAATGCCTTCGCAATGGAAGCATAGTAGGTATTCCTGCGACCGGCATCAACTTCCCATGCAGCTCTCTGGTAAGCCATCCTAGCGAGTTCAACTTTCATTGCCATTTCAGCAAGCAAGAATGACACTGCTTGGTGCTATGATGAAATAAACTAGGTTAATATTGCCTGCTTAAAATTCTATGACATGCAGGAAAGATAATATCTCCTTAATGCAGTGATTTTTTTCAAAAAACTCAGTAAGTTGTGAGAGAGAAGTTATACAGAACAGGAATCATGTTCTCATATATGTATGTTGAATTATACTCTTAAGTTTTCGATTTCCAAATCCATTTAGTCATAGGGATTAAATACTGATGAAACAATAGCTGAAGTTTTCTTTCCTATTTGTTGGTATTTATCTTGTTATTTATTCATATTTTTTCAAAACTGGTAAGCAGCATGATGGGCAATGTATTCTATTGGTGTTAATACTAGACATCTTGTTTCACATACCTCAGATGTTTTCTTCTTTCCTGAAAATCCCTCTTTATTAGCGCTGAAGAACTTAAGTATGCCCAGGTGGTATGTAAGTTCTGAGCTTTGGGGCAGAGTTTTCTTTCTGCTTTTCTTACAATCATTGATAAATTACCAAAAATCCTTGAAGTTACCATACAGCTAAGTTTACTCACAGTGCAATCTATATACTTGGAAACCACAAAATGGCAGAGGTATAATATAAAAACTAAGGAAATATAAATATCAAGGAATAACCTTGAAAAATCAGTAGCAATACATCTGGTGTGAAAACATAAGTTTTTATTACATTGTCTGCCCCTACACTTACTTCAACAATTGGTTTCCCAAAGGTTTTTCTCTCCAGAGCGTATCTAGTAGCTTCATCAAGGGCTCTTTTTGCTAATCCAACAGCACCAGCTGCTACCTAAATTGAATACAGGCCAGAATAAAAAATCAGAAATTCCTGCTATATTTTATAACCTCGTTTTTTCTGATACTTACGGGTGGTCTGGTCTTATCAAAAGCTCCCATTGCAATTTTAAAGCCAGCTCCTTCAGCTATCAATACATTTTCTTTTGGGACTCTCACATCTTCAAAGACAATGCCTCTTGTATCTGAGCAGCGTTGACCCATATTCATTTCCTGAAGTGGGAAATTTACAGATGTGCTACTAATTTGGATTATTCAAAGGTACATTATGCTTTCATTCTTTTGTTGACTCAAAGCATAGTTTTTCTTCCCCAAAACACTTAATCTAAAAATTACCACATGCATGACAAATACTAGTTTTGTATTTGCAGACCAGCATGCCCTTAACTTGTCTAAGCTGCGCAGCTTACTTTCTCCTTATATTAAATTAGTTCTGTCACTGTAATCAGTCTTCTTGTGTTCTTCTAGTTCAACTATCTTTGAGATACAAGTAGAAAAAGAAAACAATCTAATGTGCAGGAAGTACAGGTATACTACAAGTGAATAAATGAGCTTTTTGAGTTTTCAGATTTCTTGCCTAATGTTCCACATTCAGTTTTACCTACTATTAAAAGTAGTGCTTTCTGTAAAGAGAGAAGTAGCATCAGTATCTCTAAGGCCTTTTCTTTGACCAGCGCTAGGTAAAATTAAAACTCACTATGTGTGTATTTGCGGTCAAAATTGTCCAGCTTGCTTCTTATTTTTTCAAGGCGTACTACTTCTCATTTATTGGCACCTGCCAATATAGTCATTCTCAAAGACTCTTTGCAGACGGTCAAAGTAGTCATCTTACTTTAGACCGTTCTGAATAATTCCTTTTCTGAATTAATAGCTTTAAAATTATGTTTCATGAACAGTTCCTCTATGTTGTGAAAATGAAAAGATGGTTGTACATAAGCTGAAACTGTTCAGTTGTGTAACAGTCTTTCTTCTTTAGTGGTACATTTGTTTTAATATTGGTTTAGAACTGAACAACAATTCCTGGCTTGTCAAACAAGAAATACAGTCTTCACCTTTCTTCCAATTTGGATCCCTGGGCTATCTGCTTCCACAATGAATCCAGTAAAGGCTTTGCTTGCAGGAGCTTTTGGATCTGGATTTGTACGTGCTAGCAAAAAATACCTAGTGTAAAACAAAGTAGATGGATGCAGTTAATCTTCACAATTAACAAGATATATTTATCTGGCACTTTAAACATTTTTATGTGCATTTCTACCTTGTAATAAATTCTGTCTATGAGGTAACAACCTTTCTTTCTTGCCCATCCTAAAAATAAAATGAGAGGAAGCAAGAGAGTAGAAGCTTCAAAGATTCAAGATTTCATAGAGTTGCTCAGATCAACATGCAAATATTCCCTACCTTTTCCATGTATTGTAAGTCTGTATGATTAACAGCTTCCCAAATAGTACAAAAGAAACCTATTCATAGCATGTACATAAAAATTAATGCTTAGGACATACTTTCTTGGATGTAAAAGTTATAACCTGATTTCAAAGATCTTGATTTTATTTTTCTAAGTGTAGGTTGTAAATAAGTATTTCTCTTAAAAATTAAATAGCTGTAAATCACTTCTGTGGTATTCAGTAAGGAAGGTCAGAAGAAATCTGATAGATTGTCTTTGGTGGGTCTGCCTTCAACAAGAAAATAACTAAAAAATTCAGCTTTTGGTAAGTCTATGAAGTTTCTTCCACTTGAATTCAGGGAAATTTCTGTGTTGTGAATCAGCGTGATGTGAGACATGATTTAAGAGGTTTACATTGTAAAAGCACATCCAGACAACACAGCCATATCTGCAATCTCTGACAGATGGAAAATGTCTTCTTTTCAGAAAATAAAAAGTAACACTACAATCTAACAGCGTTTCTAGCTTCACTAGGAGTCAGAGGTGTTTCTAGTAGAATCACATTTAATTTTGATAACTGAAAGATTCAAGAGGCTATTATTGAGTGTGGAGTCATAATGTCATCACTCATTTTTCTTTTTAGGCTTTGCACAGCACTCAAGACTGCATTTGTATATGCTATCCTGATAGCTATCCTCATAAACTGGGCAGAGATTAAAATGTAGTCTGCTGAAACACAGAGAACATTCAGATTTGTGTATGAAGGATAGGTTTTTAAAGGATTGGTCTTTAAAGATTTTAACTGAGGTTGGAGGGGTAGGGTAAAGCTACTACATAACAGCATAGACCTATGACACCAGTTAACATACCAGTTTGCTTTCCCCCCATTTGTGATCCACATCTTCTGACCATTAATAACATATTCATCTCCTTTCTTCTCAGCCTTTGTTTTTATACCAGCCACATCAGAGCCTGCTCCAGGCTCTGTTACACAGTAAGCCTAAAAGAAATTAAGATGCAAAATCTTGCAGAATAAAAGTTCTATCTTTAGCCAACTACAAATTCATGCAGATTATGTACATCAAACTAGTTGTCAAAGGTTTAAGTGAACTGCATGGTAATATCCAAACACCAAATAAACAAAACTCCCCAATAAAACCCCAAAACAACCCTACACATGGCCCCCTCCCCCCTGCAAATAGCTGGCCGAGTAAGGGTTAATTTTCTTTATAAATCTATAATAATACATAAAATTGGCTTTTAATCAAACAGAAACATTCTGTAATCCTGAAGTTACTACTTCCAGGATTCAAAAAATCTGATGTGAAAGCTGAGGATCCTTAAAGTCTGAAAATAGGAGCACTGAGTCCTTCAATTTAGGAGGCTTAGTTGTAAATTTACATACATTGCACATGAATCTTTACTTCTTTCTACGTAACAAGTACTGTTTATGTAATATTTGAGATCACAAATAGAGTGTCATTCCCATCCAAGTTGAGGGTCTCCTTGCTTACATAGACCTTGTATTTTTCTTAAACATCTACAACCCCTCTTGAAAGGGGAAAAAACCCTATAATTTTTGTTAAGTGACTTAGGATGAGGATAATTTTCCAAGTAATATCTTCTGTTTACTTACGGGATGTATCTCATTAGGTATTCACTAACTTTTAGTAAATGTCACTGTTTACATATAAATCAAACAGGTCTAAGTTGTGAGTACATATAAGTGTTCAGGGGAAAAAAAGTCACAAAAAAAGGAGTGAATACAATTAATGTGGTTTAGAAACATTCTGCAGTATAGCAGTTATACTTACACACATCATTGGTTCTTCTGTCATTCTTCCTAAGTATTTTTTCTGCTGATGTTCATTTCCCGCAATGATAACTGGCATTTGCTGAGAAAAAATATTTAGACCGTTAATCCAGCTCTTTCAAGGGCAGAGATTGTAGTTTAAGAAAAGACAGAACTTACCCCTAGGGAGTTTGCTTCAATGGCAGTTTGAACCCCTGTACATCCATAAGCTAACTCTTCTGTAATAAGGCACGCTTCAAAACTGCCAAGGCCAAGGCCACCTATGGTTGAAGTATTTAAGTTACTCAAGGGGATTTAAATTATAATGTATTAATATTAATGATTTACATAACATAATTACCAAAATGTATTATTCCACATACATTTGATTGTGTACTGTGTTTGGTTAGGCATTCTCATGCAAGCTTTTTAAATAAATCTTCATCAGAAGAGTAACAGGTGATTAGAAAATTACATATCATGTGTCCAGAGTTATTGTTTGATTAATGTGGGACAACTTGCACAAAGTGGCAAGAACGTACCACTCACATTTTTTTACTACTGTACATTCAAGAATTAAGAGTTCATAGGAAGCAGAGAAAAGAGCCAAAAGCATTTGGGAACAAAAAAGTGTCCATATTAGTAGACAACCAACACAGTAATCTGTTTCTGACAGAAGCCAACACTATGGGAAACTGGCCAGCACTACATACAAGTACAATAACAACTACCCCAAAAATATGTTCCTGAACTTTCCGGTGACTTCCTCAGTCAAAGAAATAATTTTCTTTGGTATCTTTGTTATGCCAACCCCTGACGGACATCTGTTACATGAATGTATCCGGTGTCTTTTTGAATCTATGTCAAATTTTAGCATCGATATCCTACAGGGGCAATAAGTTGCAAATTAACTCCACACTGCATGCAGAACCATCTCCTTTCATTTGTTCTGAATCTAGCATCTGCTGACATAATTTGATGCCTTCTAGTTATATTGAAAGGGACAGTGAACCATCAATCCCTTTTCACACTCTCCCATGACACTGACATTTTAGTAATTTCTCCTATAGAATTTACATTTCACACAGAGGATAAAACTTCTATATTCTTTATCATCCTTTTAGAAACCTTCTCCATTTCCCTAATACTCTCTTGAGATGGAAGGATCTGACTATATAATGAGTTAAAGAGGCAAGTGCAATTTG
Organism: Hypocryptadius cinnamomeus; assembly: GCA_013400635.1. Taxonomy (NCBI): domain Eukaryota; kingdom Metazoa; phylum Chordata; class Aves; order Passeriformes; family Zosteropidae; genus Hypocryptadius; species Hypocryptadius cinnamomeus. Next base: position 182,987 of record VYZP01077499.1, on the reverse strand, counting down.
GATTCAGGAGGCAGCATAATTATGCCTTCTGCTTTTTAATTCATTCCCTTAAGAGTCCCTCTTGACCTTAGATTTTACAGTTTTGACCACTTCTGAGCGTTATGCTCATGTTCACAGGATCCGAAGATGTCTTTTCTGAGAGGCAGTATCTAGTGCATACCTCTCCTCTGTCAAGTTCATATTGATTCTTTCCCTTCACATGTGCATCACTTTTTCTTTTTGAATCACATTGCCATTTTAACTCTCACTCTCTTCTGTGACCTTTTCCTGCAGCTCTCTGAACCAGATCTTTTCTATGCCAAATAACTTAGTATTATCAGCAAACTCTATCACCTTTGCATTTACGCCCTTCTCTGTTTATTTATAGACATCCCAAATAGCACAAGACCTAGCAAGGCTGTGCTGCTAATTTTGCCAGTATGAAAGCTGATAATTTTTAAAACTTATTTTGGAAGTTCAGACATTCTCTATCCCCTGCTCGCACATTTATTAGCTACTTCAGAGAACTTCAGTGATTTTATGAGGCATGAGTTCCTTTCTCTAAAACCCTTCTCTAGCATATCATGTTTGTCTGTATCACTCATACATCTTATGAGTCAGGACTCTGCTGTACTGCACTTACTCTAAACTGAAAAACTGTCCTTCTGGGATAAACTCTTAAATTGCTCCAGCCTGTGTCAGAGACTAGAACAAAACATGACCTTCTAATTTCTCTGCCTAATCAGCTGACACTGCACCAGGGAAACATTAAGCAGCTGTAATCACGGTAGAAAAATCTGGTCATAAATTACTAAACCATAATCTACGTAATTTGTGTCCTGATTACACCCACACCTAGTACCACTTGTATGTGTCAACCTGCCTACTGATTAAATTTAGATTATTCAAGTATGTGACTATTTATGCGACGGTACAGAATCCGTAATTACAGAGGATTCTCATCTAACGTCTTTTCGTTGTTTCATTTTAAAGATTAAAAAGAATATTTACTTACCACAGCTTTCCGGTATGTGTGAATTCATAAGACCAAGCTCCCAAGCTCTCTTTATAAGTGGAACAGGGTACTGAAACAGACATGGAAAAATCACCTTCTGATTCATCACAACCAAAACTTTAAATTTTATGCAGTTTAAGATAAAAGTCTGTTTTTTCCCAATTTTTCCCTTACACTATGGTAGAATTTACCTCTCCAGTTTTGTCATATTGTGCAGCAACAGGAATAATTTCCTCCACAGCAAATTTACGAGCAGTAGCTTGAAACTCTTTCTGTTCATCAGTAAGTTCTATTTTAGAAAAGGAAGAGAAAAAGATCGTAAATCCTCTGCTGTCTTTTACTTTGCCAATTGTCAAGACTACGATAAAAAAGAAAACAAGAGCATCCTTCCAGGACAATCCAAACCACCACTATTTGGGGCTGTCCAGGAAGCAAAAATGTTCAGGTTCCTCTTCCTCCTGGGAGAAAATTTCCATTGTTCTCTGATCAACCCCTACATGCACTGACTTATGTCTGATGAAATTATCCACAAAATACTGAAAATGAAGCAGAAAGGACTGTGTAAAATAAAATGTATTACCAAAAGAAATAAGAAGAATGCTGTTCTAATTAAAAGCATAAAAAGACAGAGGCTGCCCAAAGATCCTGACTCTTCAATTTCAAACATTTAGGTCTGATCCTCTAAATTTGCTTGTATATATATATATTATATATAATATGCCAAGATAAAGATAAAATTCTTTTTTTACAGTAATTTCTTGATAACCAAGTTCAACTATGACTACATTTAGGTACTGTAACATCGAAAACAGCAATATGAGGTAAGTATTCAAAGCTAGGACACTCTGGCAATAAAAAAACAACTTATCATAGACATGAGTTAAAAAAAGAAGAAAATCTTAAGAACACTACACACATATCTACCTTGTCTCAGTTACAGATAAAGTTACTTTGTTTTTCAAACTATTTTTTTACTAGAAATATATTTGGAACAAACACCTTCATTTTAGAATCATGGTGAACTACAATATAGGAGGATATGATTTCTTTTTAACTCTGCAATTTGCCCATTATTGTTACATTTCTTTCAAAAATTGTACTACTTACCAAAGCTAAAGCCAGCTCCAGGTTTGCCTACATGTAAGCTTTGAGCAGGTTTACTAGAATAGGACCTCCATCCATTCCCTGTGATGGTTTGAAGCATTTGCTAAAGAGGAAAAGAACATGAGGTGTAAGATCTTTACAGCTCAAGCCTCCTAAAGTTACTAACCTATCTGCAGCACAACTGTAGACTCCCTTTCTAGAAACCGTGTCACGTCAAGTATAATACAATTACTATAGTGATAAGAGAATTACTGGCTACATTGTGTTTTCCTGCTGTGGCAAGCAGCACTTACATGAACTGACACCTCTACCAGGAATCTCAGGCTTTAACAGGACCAAGGGTGAGTGAACTGCTGTATGCACTTTTAAGTATTGTGCAATTGAGTATTTAAAGATTATTAAGCATAATTAAAATTTATGTTCACAGAGACACAACAATATGTATTTCTTTCATTCATACACGCACTCATCAAACTTCATTTTCTGACCCTGTAGTGAATATCCTGTTACTCAATGTTTACCTACATGCAGATTTAGCAAGATGTTAAAAACAACCTACCTATTAGCCAATATATCAGAATATTTTGATAATGTCCTACACTAATCTCTGCTTTCTTTTAATAAGCTGCTGCCACTGCCACTTGGTGATTATTATTGTCCTCCAATAGGAGAGACAGCAGACTATCTGAGTTTATTTTTCCTCCTAATACTTACCACAAATTTATTCTTTTTCATTGTAAATACCTTCTCTGTTTTTTCAAGTTTAGAGCCCCAAATATTGTTGCTACAGGAATTTTCAGAATGTCTTAATACTGTGCAAAAACATGTCTGAATTTAAGAGGATGGTTTACTCTCTTCAAGAGCTATGAATCTCTGAAATGTTTGAAAATTAGTGAAAATATGAAATTGGATAATTTTTTAGGATGACCCAAATCAATATTGCAAGACGAAATTTGCCTGAACACTAAGGAAAGGCTTCTTCTTGATTTTCTTCTGTGAAAATGTAGACTTCTTTTTTTTTAATTGTGATCAGAGCAGTCACTTCCTAGCATTAAAACAAAAATGAATTATTGATAGTAATGGAAAAAATATCACAGAAATTTTACTGGGAACTCTAGAAGACAAGGACATTACAGAAAGTTACACAGCTGGGGAGACAACAAGTACCTTCAAAAAAGTTATGGTAGATAAACTGTGCTCTTAATGCTATGTGATAGATGGTTATAACACAGCACAAGAAGCATGACGAATACTGCCAAGAATAGGTATCAACACAGTGAAAAAAGTATTCCCAGAGGATACTGAAAACATCTATAAAGTTCAAAGGTGAAGAAATGCAGAAGGACCACTTCTACGCAGGGAAGAGGGAGAGGCTATGACATATTTGCATACTGTGCTGGTAATGTCAATTTATTAATTGTTCAGGATTGCATTTTGCTGTAGGTAATATATTATTAATTTCAAGTTTTTAGAAACAATAGACATTGCGAAAGAGTATCTTGCTAAGTTTTCTGTTACTGCTACCTCTCATATTAAAAGCCAAAATAATACCACAAAAATCTAGATGGACCTTGATTCTTCAGAATTATTTATGCCTTATTTTATCTGGAAAAAAGACAAGATGAGGTTGAAAAAAAGTCAAATTATTGAAATTTTTTTTCTTTTCTTTTTTTAAGGAGCAGCCCTTAAATAGGGCTAGACTAATATTCCTAATTAGTCTATTAGGAATAGACTAATGCATAGCTTTGCCACCAAAAGGTTTTTCCTACACTTGGAAAAGTACTGGATTCAAACGAATGCTAAAAGTGATTCCCTATATGAAAGAAGCTGTAAAATTTAAACGAGTGAAATTATGTCTATTGTGGTATAGTAGGCAAAGTAACACTGAAGATTTCTCTGGAAAAACTCAACAATACCCCCACAAGGAAATATGGACAGATGGGACTCATACCTGGAAGCTGCATGACTGATCAGATGACAAAGGATGAGGGTTTGCTACATGTAAAAATTTGGATGCCCATCTGTCTACTTGTCAACTTTCCCGCTGCTTAACTCTGAGGAACAGTTGGATTCAGTGACAAACTACTGCTAGTGATGTTCAAATACAACTCCTACTGCATTTCCTTGCACTACTGTATAAACTCTGTCACAATTACAAATACGATCATCAGTGTAGCGAGACTAACACCGGAAGAATGTGCTGCTAGGAGAAGGGTATGACAAGGCTACTTACAAAAGTGATGCAATCTCTTTATTACCTTGATGACAAAAGAACTATAGAACCTGATTGAAAAGATGCATGTCACAGAAAACAGTGGGACAATGATAAGCTAAGGGTTGCTATCCTTGATTCTGCCTCACGTATCTCAGAGCAAAAAGGAAAAGAATTATGAAGAGCAGTTTGTTGCCGGGGTAACATGTCAGGAAGCTGAACTTGAAATAATAATTTCCTCCCTATGTGCTTCCTTTGCCTAAAGCATTACTTTTGAGCCATAAGATACCAACTTCAGATGGAGACTTCTTCCCTCACTGACTTCCCTCACTCTCACAGGAACACTTAGGACCTGCAGCCAAGCTGCATCAAATTGGGGCAAACTAATACTGCTGCTAGGAGGCTGTGAAGGGCCTTTCAAGTAATTCAGATGCATGAATGCCTCTGGAAATGGGGAATCCAGAAAAAGCCACGTGTAATGCTAAATGTGTTTTGAATAGTTTTTATTTTCTAGTTTGAAGCTGTGAGGTTATTGGTGGTTCAATACCGTAGAAAGTTCGTACTTTAGAAAACCAACTATTATATTTTGCACATACTTTTTAAAAATTAACATAGGTAGTACAGCTACGTATGTTAAAGGAAACACATTGGATAAAATATCCTGAACTCTAATCCTGGTGTTTTGAAGCCGTCTCCACCGTTAAATGGAGAGGTGCCAGACACACTTGGCACGACGCGGCCTTTGCCACATGAGGAACCCCAGGGCTGTGCTGGGGTTCCACTGAAGAACATCAAATTGCGATACCCATTCGAACCGTGAGGATTACGGCCATAAACTCGGGTAATACTGCGAGGCAGGAAAAGCAGCACAGGCGGTGGATTCCAGCCCCGCCGGCTGTCCCCACCGGGGCAGCCCCTACGCCTGCAGCTGTCCCGACGGTGACGACGGGCGGAACGCGGGCTGGCTCTGCCTCTTCCGCCCTTCGCCCTCTGCGCTCCCGCGGCCCTTCCCCGCCGCCCGGGCTCCCGCGGCCGCCAGCACCGAGAGCGCCTCGGTTCGGTCCGGTCTGGTCTGGTTCGGTCCGGTCTGTCCCGTCCCGTACCGTACCGTCCCATGCCTCTCCCTGGGTCTTGTATCCCCCAAGCGTTCACCCGCCCTGGCCGCTCACCCGCGTCGCCCTCAGCGCAGCCATCTCGGCGGGAGAGCCCGGCAGCCGCAGCAGCTTCGGCGGGGCGGTGCTCGGGCGGCCGGGGCGGTGCCACGCGGGCCGCCCGTTAAGCCGAGAGGCTGGGGAAGCCCTGGACTCGACCGCCCCGCTCCGCCTTGCTCTGCTCCGGCGAGGAGAGCCTCCGGCGCGTTCCTCTTCCTCCGCCCGCTCGTGGGAGGAGCGCCGCGCCCTGTGACAGGCCCGGCCCGTTCCCCCGAACACGGGCGGTGTACGTGCCCCAGACTGGGCCACTTCGCTGCCTGTTTGCTGAGTGTCCTAGGGTGGCTCCAATCACCTACATCATTCACCTGTTAGCAGAAAAGCCTGTGTAAGCGGTTCTACTGTAATTGCGCCTCAGGGAATCATAAGCTCATGTTTCGGAGGTGTGCCGGGAACTGGAGAGTGACTGGGCCTGGCGCACGGGAGTTGTAACTATAAACTGTGTTGATACTTACATAAAATGTGCTTATAAATGCTCTTAATTCCGGTTGTATTTTGAAGGAAAAGCAATGCTTTTGGAAATTATCTGTGGTGCATAAAATATATGCTTTTGAAAGGTACTCTTTCACTGTTTCACAGCAGTGTTATTTAGGGGTTTATTAAAATAAGGATTCCAAGAAAAATGGCAGCCATTGATTTCTCTGTGAATTCCCTATTTGGTGTGAAATTTCAACAAAATTAACAAAATAAAGTATTTTTCTGAAAGCTGGATTTTGAATAACATTTTATTTTGCATAATAATACAAAATAGTATGCAACAAATATTTTTGCATCATTATTGTCTTTTTATATTCGGCTGTTAATTGCTTGTTTTGTTTCTGACAGTTGAGTATTGATTTTGTAGTTAATACCAAATGAAACAGTTTGATAGAAAACTAGCCGTATAAAAGTTATTTACAGACATATTTATCAACTGTCTGAAAGGAGATGATTGTAATGTTTTATAGAGTTCATAGTGTTGTGATTGCAGGTGATTACCTAAGGGAGGCATGTGGGCAGCTTTGATTCAGTGCATAGGCTGCTGCTTTTTCACTCTAATATCAGGAGATTTTTTTTTTCCCCTGTACTTTAAGGGTAATGAAGTAAAAGACATAAACATAATTTAAAACTCTGTGTTGCTTAAGTATTTTTGAAGATTCTGTATGTTCCTGTTTCAAGTACACCATATCTTTGGAATGTAAAGCTGCAGTGGGTCTTTAAAATACCAGCACTCAAAGTCTGCATTTTGTGTTCCATTTTATACAGGGTTCTCTTCCATAGATCATGGTTCTGAATATAGTGAAGGAATTTCATTACTAAGCAGTCCATTATCTGCCTATATATTATTTAACTATTTGTGTGGTTTGTGTGTATGCAATATCTTTGTATTCCTCAATTTATTTATCATCGCAACACTATGTTGTGATGATATATAAGGAAACACACTAATCTCATTTGAAAGCTTTAAAGTTTTAATTTTTGATTTGTGGCATGGATTATACTGTGCATATTCTAAGATGGCACACATCAAAATTCTAAAGATGCATAGATGGGTTCAGAGTATGTATAAAATGTTGATGTATGTAATACATGTTGTCATATGTAACAAGCAACTTCAGCTGACTGATCATGATTAAACACCTGTAAGAATGCTATACACTAAACATAGTTGCTAGCTGCAGGAAGTGGTTCAAATCCTACAGTGATCAGAAATGAAACATTATTTCTAGATGCTTTTGAGATTTAGAGATTTTTGAGATGCTTTAGGATCCATAGCCCTTCAGTAGTAAGTAATGTCTTTTTTGAGGTGAAGAGTCAGCTTTGAATGGGGTTGAGGAGATCCCTAAGGCAGGGAGATTGAATATATCAGTACACTGAGAGAATGTTGACATCAGGAAGTAATGCAGAACAATGCTGTTTGGTTTATACAGTGAAATGTTGTATTCAAGACCTCAAGAACATTTTGGAGTGTTTTTACTTCTGGCTTGACTGAGTGTTCCCTAGTAAGGGGTTGGAATACTTTGGGTGCACTCCTAGACCATGTCTTCAAGTAAATTTCATCCAAAAATCAGTTCATGTGCTTTGAGATCTCTCTGTGAATCAAGTAAGACACCGTAAGTAGGGACAATTTGGAAACTCCCCTCAAAACTACACTCCTCACCTGAACTGAACTGTTCATGTAGACAGAGACTGAGAAGGTTGTTGTCTGAAACTGTCAAATTGAAGAAATTGAGTCAGGAGTACACCATAATATTTGATGTTGTCCTGGTTTGCCTTACACTAGAAACATCTTTGCATGTGAAATTTGCTACTTGCTTCTGAAGACAGGTGTCTGTACTTCCTGGAAGCAAGCTTCTGTAGTAAAAAGCTGCTAACCATCTGTGATCTCCTGCAGGGTTGTAGACGTTAAAGAACAGAAATTGTTCCAGAAAGAGAAAGGAAAGAGTGCATAGAGCCAAGACAAAGGTATTCCAGGACATTTCCACTAAATGAAGGAACAAGTAGATTAAGGTTCTAAAATCAGCTGCTCACTATGCAGCTTTCACTTACCCTTCCTTGCCTTCCTTCTCTCCTTCAAATTGTTTTCTTGCTACCTCTCTTCACATCTCCTTGGGTAAACAAATGAGAATCCTTTTGGCAGTATGTTGTCAACATAATTTTCCCAAAGCCAATCTGGAGGTGGAAGTTCAAAGCCCAGATGGTCCATGTCTACTAAGTGCTTGGGATTAGCGGGGTATGAAGGATGGCAAGGTTATTGTCAAAGCTTGAAATAGTAGAACTTTGAGGTTCAAACTTATTTACATAAGGAGTGAGAATAGATAAAAATTTCCACAAGGTGTACTTAGGTTTTTTTGCATGTCTCTCTGAAGCAGGAAATACAGCATCTGCCTTTCATTTTTCAAACACTTAATACTGTGTCATATTTCTTAATTAATATTCCTCTGATAACTTTTACTACAGTAAGGATTATATACTGCACAGTATGTCACTTTATTAACCTAGAATACTCTCTTATGTATTAACCAGCAGAATGCATGATGCTTATTGCTGAAATGCATAACTTAGCATTTCAGTAAGTAAATGTAAACATAGTAAGTGTTTACAGTAAGATTATTACATTACAAACTACTGCTCATTGTCATGGTTTAGGAATGTTATTCCCCAATATATTGCTGATGTTGAGACTCTTCAAACTATGCTGTCACTCACTCGTTCCTTCTTCCCCTCCTCCTATGGCAGGCTGAATAGAAGAATTCAGCATCTGTTTCTTGGAAGGGTATTCAGGACAATAAATCCAATGATAAAACATGGAGGGAGACACAAGTCTTACAGGCGCAAGCTAAATGGATTATGTGCACAAGATTTGACACTGCCTAGTCATAATCTGAGCTTGTGCAGTCAGTTGATAACCTGATCTGTTAATTTTATTTCTGCAAATTAATATTTTTCCATGCTCCTCCACTAAACATATAAAAGTATAAATTGTATTATGCAATGTTAGATATAGAGTTGTTTTGTAATGTTGTAGTTTAGGAATGGTACTCCCTGATTTAGAGCTCCCACTGTGACTCTTCAAATCACTCTCACTCCCCCTATGGCAGGCTGGAGAGGAGAACTGGAGACACAAAAGGTCATGAGTTGAGATAAGAACAATTTACTGGAAACAGCAATGAGATAAGAAAAAATACCAATAACTGTAACAATAATAATAAAAGTATGCAAAAGAGGGAGAGTGATTCATATGCAAAATGCTCATTAATCCTGACTACTCCAACCAGTAGCAGCCCCTTCCTCCCACCCTAACAATGGTGAGGTGGTAAAGAATAACCTCTGGGTCCTAGCCAGGTGCCTTCTGGCAACTGCAAAAATTAACCTGGTCCTGGCCAGAACCAGGATGCTTATCCCTTAAAGTTAGTAACTGTACTGTAGGCTGAAGTGTTATTTTTTATTAGTAATTTTAAGTGTTTTACAGATTTGGAGTTTCTTAATGTAGGACATTTTTGCACTAAACATGCTGCAGCTGGCACTTTAGTAGCCTAAAAATCTTCAAGATACATTGTTTGGTACATTTCTCCTTGTAGAATCAGATATTAATAAAAGTCCAGTTGTAGTGAACATACCTCTCGCAAATGAATTTAACACTTGTAGGTTAGAGCCCAGAACAGTGAAGTTACAACTCTGCCAGCCCAAGCTGACTAAAGGTGAGGTACCGCATAAGCACCACCGTGACACTATGGTGGATGGGATTTTAATAAACATTTATATTGTAAAACTCCATTTGTGGCTCTGCAAGACCATACCGATAACATTTAATAGTATACAAGAACCTAACCATGTAAATGTGTATTGATACAATGTAGACACTAATTTTATAGCAAGACACGTATACTTTTAGTAAATGCAGCAAATGACAAAACACAAAGCAAAACATGCCTTAAATCACAAGAGTTCTGTTTCTATAACAGCTGACAGAACTTATGCCTGCGTAATAAAGATAGAATTCAATAATGATTATAGCTGTTGCTTGTTGTTGAATTGTATAAGGTAGAGTTTAGAAACACTAGCTGAGATAATAGCCCTATTGAGGCACATGCAGTGCAAAAGTAAAGAAGGGGAGACATCTTGGGTTGGAGATTCTGGAAGAAGAATACTGGGATTGAGAATATGAGCACCAGAAGGTGGCAATTGAGATTTTCATCTAACATTCATGTGACAATGAGGCCCTTTACAACATGAATAGCTGAAGCTCATTTTGCCATGGAAGTAACAAGACTTGCACTAGGTCAGACCAGAGGTCCATTTGGCATAGTATCCAAAAACTACCATAGTTTATGGTAGTGCAATGAAGAATGGTCAGGAAATGGTTTCAGGCCATTTACCAATAATGTAGTGATTTTATAATTTTTTTTTTTTTTCTAAATTTTTTCTACCCTCCAAAAACTTTTCAATTTATAAGTTTCCTGAGCTGGAGGTGATGCCTTTGTGTTTAATAATCCTTCATAGATGTCTCTTCCATTAACTTGACTGATTGCTTTTTGAATGTGTTGGGAACCACAGCTTAGTTTCTACAGTATGAAGAACCACTTTGGGTTTCTTCTTTTTAACCAGACATCTGATAAATTCATTTGTGGTCCCTACTACTTGAATTCAAACAGGCATATTCAAACATAACATCTTTGAGGCAGTCATCCTCTTTGGGTCTTAAGATTTGATAAAAAAATGTGTTGGTATACAAATAGCAATTTCTTTTCCAAGCTGAATAATCATCTTTGAGTACTTTCTGCAATGTCTTAGCTTTGTGTCAAAGAATCAGAATCATAAAGGCGCTCATGTTCTTGCAAAAAGATAAGAGTATAAATTCTGTGGTCTTTTTGTGTGACTTTCTGTTACCCTTTTTTTAAATTCCTCTGAACGCCGAAGTGAAAGTTTTCATGTATTATCTGGATGTGGGGTGTAATGGTCAACTCAAAGTTCATCTTTGTATGTACTTATTTCTCTGCACCCCTTGTCTATGCCATTTTACATTTTATTTGTCCTGAGCTTATCTGAAATTCTTTCAGCCCCATAACTATTGGCATCAAATTCTCCCACTTCAGTATTCCTCTCCTTTTTTAAATCTTTGATGGGTATCTGGAACAAGAGTCTCAACATACAAGCCTTTGAGAGTCTATGGGTGACCCCACCAATTAAAAAAAGTTTTGATTAGTCTTCAGATTTAAAAAAAATATATTTTTCATAAGGTTATGTGGAAGAAAAATGTGTGCTTCTTTAAAGATATCTGGTCATGAACCTTTTCAGTGCAGAAATGGAGGAAGCCATAAACAAGAACATGAAAGACCTGACTGACAAATGGTAAGGGAGTCAGGGATGACACACAAATCAGTTGTACTAACTGATGAGGAATGTTTATTTCAGTACGACTATCTGATCAAAGGTCCTGTCAAGTGAGATAACAAGAAAAGGTGGAAAGCCATAAGCAAAATATGGAGACACACACGTGACAGTCAAAGATAACAGTGACAAAGACAAGAAACAAACTGCCTCTCAATAAAGTGCAGGCAAACTGGGACTTTGCACCCGATAAGATGCAAATGTGACGGTCCATAATGTTGGAAATGGACATGTGGAGCTATTCAAACTAATGAAGGAATGTGCAGGGGAAGTGCAGCTGGAGGAACAGAGGAGAAAATAAAGAATGGACCATTAAATGGACCAGTCAATATTAAAAAGGGCAGTAGGTACACTTGTCTGACTGAGCCCAATCTCACTCTCCCATGCATATGTGTGTTGTAAGGATGAAGTGGTAATTACTGAGGGTCCTCCATGAGTGGATTTGGTACCAAGGTTACATTTGGGAATGTAAGGTGCCCGCTGGTGCTGCTGGTGTTGGGGAGGTCTCATTATCTGTTACTGGAGCGGTTGGAGGTCTTAGCTGCCAGCTGCTGAGGTGGGTACAGTGAGTGCATGTCCTGAAAATGTTCTACTGGGAGGGACTGTTGTGGGTGAGGTGAGTGAGGGGTTCAGCACCAGTAGCTGGAGCGTGACCACATGTCACAGCTTGTGTGCATGGTGCTGGATGCTGAGGGTGCCATTATCTTCTCCATAGTGGGTGTGTGTTTCTCATTTCCTGGCAAACTTCAAGCTGGACTTGCCAATGAGTCGGAGACATCAGGTCATCAGACAGGCAGGGATCCATCCTTTCATCCATGGCAACCTGTGAGTGTGGAGTGCCTGTGATATATGTGAGTGCAATATGTTTGCAGCAAGCATCAAGCTGAACCAGCCTGGAAATAGGCACTCCTGAGGCAGGTAAAGAGGCTGGGATCTGGCCAGGGGTACCGGGTGAACGTACTTGAGCATGTGCTTGGGCATCCAGGGAGTGTGTGCCTCCACTAGTGACCTTTTGTCTCTGCCAGCCAGGAAGAGGAGAGGATATGGCTGCCTGTTCTGTGTGCTGGAGCTGAGGGTGAGTCTTGTGTGTAGGTGCTGTTGAAGACTATGCACCACAAACAGGGAGGCAGCAGCAGCAGCCACATCACTCTGCCTGGCAGGGACCCGGCATCTCCAGGCACCAGCATGGGCTCTAGTGGCAGGGTAGGACAGGAAGGGTCCTGGAGCTGCAAGAAATGATAGACCATTCTAACACCTTTTAACAATTTTCAGCCATAAAAGAACTTTTCCCTCTATGGTGGCTTATTTTGTTTAAAACTTTTTTAATGAGGAGCCTTGTGGAATGTTTTAAGAAACCCAAATAACTTGACAATCAGCTGTATGCCCTCATTTTCATGTCTTCTGGCTCCTTGGGAAGTCTTCAGTAGTTCTCTGAGCCTTGACTTCTCTTTACAAAAATTATACTTTCCAATATATTCCAAATCTGTCTGCATTATTGTAGTTTTCAGTATTTGCAACATTCAGAGGCAATGTCAGCAGTTTTATGGATTTTCATTGGAAGTATTTTCAAAAAATTGTGAAAATGCCTATCACCTTCAAGTCTATATGTGCATAGAAGACTTAAGGAAAATATCCTATTAACTCTACATATTCTTTTCCTCCTCTTGGCCTTTAGACAAAAGATTCTTTTTGGCATCCATACTTTTTTGCAAATTAATGGTCAAACTCTTTTTTTGGCCTGCCTTACTGTTCTTTCACACTTAACATGCCAAATTTTGTAATCCTTTATGATTTACTCACTTGAGTCCAATTGTTCCCTATTTTGATAGGTTATAGGAATATAGGAATATTACTCCTTGTTTGTAGCTACTGCCCTTTTCATTCTCTCTAGTCCTGGTGACTTCTTTCTGCCATATCTCAGGCCCTTCAGAGAAACATGAATATACAAAGATGATCTGCTCTGTCTCAAAGTGGTCTCCTTACATAGCCTTCCATCTATCTGAATAGCTGTCTTGTAGTTTTTAGCACTATTCTAACCTTTTGAATGCTTTTTAGCAAGTTTTCTCTTTCATTTTAGTGTATTTTTAAGTTGTTCCTTGGTTCTGCTAGTCAGTAGTAGTAGAAACTCTGTAGCAGAAGAAGTAAAAAGTTACTTCTCCTGGAGGATATAAATACTATATTATATAAACTGTATAGTACAGACACAATATAGACATTGTATAAGCTCTGTATTATATATATTTAACATATACATGCAATATATAATATGTGATACTTATATATCTTAGATATTTATTTGTAGAACAGGCTATACTACCTGTATTACCTATGTTTTTTATTGTTGAGATTCCAATATTCATTCTTGAAGGTAGGCTATTGTTGTGTTTTGACACTGGCCCAATGCCAGGCTCGAGGCCATGCCAAACCAATAAAGCTATATATAGATACATTGCCCTGCACTAGGGGAACAGAAGAACACTGAAGAATAATAACTGAAGCTTCCTCAAGCATGCTACTTAAGCTCTGACTATCAAATCCGGTCATGCCCTGCTACCTTTAGGTTGCCATGCCTTATCAGAATGAGCCAGAAGACATTAACATACCTCCTTCCTTCTTACAAAGCTGTCCTACGCCGCTTTTCTCTTGTTTGACTCAGTCTTTGACACAAGAAGATCTTTTTTCTACAGGTGAGATTGTCTGAATTCTTTTCCTAGTCAACATCACTGAGATGAAATAAGAATTTCTTCTTAGATAGGAAAGTATGTCAACCCTTTTCCACATCAGGTATTTACTTGAGGTCCATTTCCTGGAACACAGACAGGCATCTTGGGTAGCTAGGCTAGGTAAATGGCCTAGAGGATAGGAAGACAAGGTTAAGAAGGAACTCTCATTAAATTTGTAGTCCATGAGCAGTGCACAGAATCATAAACCTCTGCCCAGGTTAATGATCATAAATCAGAATCATAAACCTCTGCCCACTCGGAGAAAGTGGGATGACTGAAGGAAGCAAGTACTCGTTTGAAAATATAATATTTGGAAGTATAAATTCTAACAATTCAATATATGGAGGGTGGGGAGGGGAGGGGGAGTGACTCCCCCCCAGTATTTCCACTACTAGCAGACAAAACGACATATGTGAAATTCCGTAATTATTGGAGTGATTGGCCTGAACTGAGACCACCAGGAGGATGGATAAGGTCGTAAATATGCGCAATTTAGTTTTCTTGAAACTAGCCAAGGCAGCTACCTCTACAAGACCTTATGATGCACAGACCATGTATGTAAGAGGCATGTACCCTCACTAATGCACAGATGATTGCTTTACATTTCCATACAAGCAGAGCAACAACTTCCATGATCTATGGACATTAATTTACTCATAAATAAATGAGCCATGTGCTTTTGAGGTCTTAAGCCAATTTTTGAAAGGGTACCTTTATTTGCAAGCCTTAGAAAAATAACTTTTCCTCCAAAGCTCATGTCTGAAAATATAAGTAATGGCTGACAGGTGCACTTCTGTAATTTCAAAATGTTTTCTCTTATAAAATACTCTGTGTCTTGGACTTAGTGACAACAGACTAATAACATCATGACATCTCCGTATAGTGGCCTTTTGCTGTAGTGATGATTTATGTTGTCATGACTGTAAAAGAATCTCAGCAATCAGACTAATTGCTCATAAGTGGCCTTTGTCCCATTCAGATAAAACGCATGGAGGAGGATGTCAACTGAAGGAAAGTTTATGACCAGAAATGCGTATTTCTCAGTATTGAGGGTGTTTTTTTGACTGAATCATAAAATGCCCCAACCCGGGACCAACACACTTCCCCCGTCGGGGACAGTCGGTGAGCTCGTAAGAACGCTTCGCCCTCCTCCAGCCCCGGGAGCCCGTGCCGGCTGCTAGGCACGAGACTGCTGCCCGAGTGGGGCCCGGCCGGCCCGGCGCTCAGCACGGGCGGCACGGACAGCTCCGCCAAGGGAGGCGCTTCCCGGCGGGGCCCGGGCACGCGGCGAGCAGCTTCAAGGCCGGCCGGCCGCTTCCCACCAGCGGCAACACCTCCGGGCTCTGCGCAAAGCACGGGCACAGACGGGCAGCGCACCCGGCTGCGGTCAGCGGCGGTTGGTGCGGGAGGATGGAAACCGCCCTGCCAGGTACGGCCCGCCGGGTCCGGCCCCGCTCTCCCCGGATGCCGAAGTTGCCGCCGGGCCCACGCGAAGTTGGCGACGCGCGACCCGTCCCGACACCCCTCGGCGGCCTTCGGCGCGGCCGCTCCGC
>VYZP01077499.1:127432-167310 GCA_013400635.1 Hypocryptadius cinnamomeus | reverse complement strand
GCCGCGGAGCCGGCGGGACGGGAGGGTGGGCGTGGGGTGCGGGCGGTGCTGCGGGCGGCCGCGGCTGAGCAGAGCGGGAGGCTGCCCGGCCGCCGCCGCCTCTCATGCCTTCGCGGCAACAAAGAACGCTCTGAGCGGCGGGGGAAGGCGCCGGGCCCCTGGCTGTGCCCCGGCAGTGCCGGCGCGGAGGGCACCGAGAGACGATGGCGAGGAAGGGCGAAGCCTCCGCACATCTCTACGGTGAGCGCGGGGCAAGGCGGGGCGAGCGCTGGTGCTGGGGCGGGGGCGGTCGGCGCCTGTACTGCCCTCCGGCCTGTTTACAGCGCGGATCCGCCCGGCCGGAGAGCGGCAGCCAGAGGCAGACGGAGTTTGTGTCCCTTGGCGAATGTGGGGGCGCGGTGGCCGCAGGGTCCCCCGTGTCGGAGGTGGACCCCGGGACGCCGGAGCGCCTGGCTCGGCCTGGAGCAAAGCAGGACGATCGGTTCAGGGAAAGAGCCGGTGGGCGCAGAGATGGGGGCGGGCAGACCTGGAGCTTCCGCCGCCGCCCTCGCCGCGGGAGCAGGTGCGTTGTGGCCGCTTTGTCCGCGTTCTGGGGCAGAGAGGGGCCGGGCGGCAGGTGCACACGCCGGGCCGGGCCGGGCCGGGCCGGGCCGAGCTGAGCCGACTCGAGTGTGGGATGCCTGAAGCGTTGTGCGGGGCCGGGGGCCGTGGGGTGCCCGGCGAGGTGTGCGGGGGCGGAGCCCGTTGAGCGGTGGTACCTATGGGCTGCCGGTGGTCTCGGCGCGTGCAGCGGGAGCTTCCCGCTGGTCCTGCGAACCGGCGCCGCGGGAAGGTCACCGGGGGCAGAACTTCATCTGGGTGTTTGGGCTCTGCTTTAATTGCTCCTTGGAAGGCGATGTATTTGCGATGGGAGACATGGGGTTTGCAAAGCTGCTTAGCTTGTTTGAAGGTGTTGCTGATTTCCTCTTCCACTGTGCGCGATATTTCCGTGGCAAAACAAACGTGCAGAATGAGCAAACCCCCTTAGGACTGGCCTGCTGCTCCAGGAGCCCCGAAGGCCTCCAGCTATGAGCCGAGTTATGCAAAAGCGTAAACGTGGCTTGGTAAAGCAGCCTTTGCCTAGGTACCACAGGCGTGCTGTGTGACATGTTTACACCTTGGAAAAATCTGGTTTTTAATTCACTGCCGTGGTCTGAACCTTGATCTGACTAAATGAAAATCCATGGCTTGGCTTCCTTCAAAAAGGGAAATGAAAAAATAAAAGCCTTCGGGTAGGGAAGACAAGCCACAAAGCTAAGGTGAATTAAAAATTGGTGAGTCTGAAATAATTTAACTTCTGAGAGAACCTTTTTTTTACTCCTACGGAATTCAAATGGTTTTGCAGATTACTGCAGAGATGGTGTAGGCCTAGGATTATAGGTACTCAACACTGATGGCAGAAAGAATGGAAGTATTGTTCCGGAAGAAGAGTGGGAACACAGTATTCAGGAAGGGAAAAATAGCTTTCAAACAGAGTTCAATAAGTGCTGTGTATGCTTCCTCATTTGCTGTTTGTAAGCAAGAACCCTCTAGTAAAGTCATGGTGCGTGATACCAAGTGTTTTACTGTCATAGTACAGTAATCTTTTAAACTTCATTTTGAAATCATGTTACATGGGTAAGAAAGGGTGAATCTTTTCATTCACCTTTAGGGAGGAAGGCAGCATTCTGAAGAATTGTAGAATTTTTGCTATTTGAGCTGTTTCATCAGTGGGCTTACTTCCTTTTAGTTCATTTACACATATGGATATTAATAGTGGTAATGTTTATTGTTAACTACATTTGCAGAAATCCTGAGCAATTACTCTACTCTTGTGTTGGGAAGCAAGGTTCTTTCCCTTATTAGAGCCCATAATGTTCAGGACTTATAAAATGGAAAGTGCAGCATTTTCAAATTGAGCATATGTAATATAGTTTTCCTTTTAAATTAGATTGCTGTAATAGTTATTCTCTTGACTTTGTTGTCTTTGTCTGCAGATAGTTATTTATTAGCCTGCAGGTATATTTTTCAGAGGAATAGATGTCCTAAACTTCTTTCCTTGGAATCTCAAGGATTCCTCACAGCATTTATAAATGACAAAGGCAAATACTTCTCAAAGTTTTTTAACTTCCGTCATCTGTCTGATTCTTTAGAAAAGATTAGTCAAGTGCATGGTTTAGGAGTGGGGTTTTATTTTTTAAGGGAAACAGTACTTTTCTTTCATGTGACTGCACTATTAAATGCTGTCATGTGACTGTTGAAATGAATGTTGAAATTATTTTTTACTTCATTGTAGAATCAGTGATTGTCCCATAAATAATTTCCTGTAGCAGTGAACTGCAGTTCAGTTTTACCTTACAAATGGACATTGAAGGCCAAAGGGATGATGACGTCTTTAACAAAAAATTTTGTCACTATTAAAAAACATTGAGAAGGCCCAATTTATTATTTCCAACTCAAATTCATCTAGCTTTTTTATAGCTGTGTTTTTAGATCTTCCCTAGGAAGAACTACTTACCCATGATTTTTTTTGCCAGTAATGGATGCAACCAAAACTTGAGTTTATAATTGTGATTTCCTAGTTACTGCTGTGAAGTGATCATGTTAGGTTTCTCCTGAGAAGAATTCTATTTTTTATGTTTCCAAGCTGGGGAATTTCTGTTTCACTTGGGACAGCTTTCGAGGAACTGTGACACTATCAAGATGTCATTCTTGTCACTTGGCCTGCATTTACCATTCTTAATTTCTTCCAGTTATGTATGTGTACCATGCAGGAAGGGCATCCTCAAACTGAGGAAAATAGGCTATTTAGCAACAGCAGTGTTGTACTGTGTGGAAGCTATTGGCTGTGACACTACTGCAGATAAAGCTTCCCTAGCTACTGCTGGTAAATCCTTGTGCATGTGGTATGTAATTCATTTTGCCTTCTGAGATTCAAATTTCATACCAGTGGGGTAGGTTCATATCAAAAATGAAACTCAATTTAACACTTTATTAATATTTTAATATACTTAGAAGTGTTGGAAATAGTGAAATGCAGATAGCTTATACCTTTCTTCTCTGACATAAGTTTGGTCCACTTCATCTAGGCTTTGTTGTGCATGTTTTAGGTGGGATAAATCATTTACTCTTTGAGTAGATCTGCTGAACCTAGTTACAGAGCTTCAGACATACCAGATTTTTCCAGCATCCTGGTTTTACATAAAATGATTCACTGTGGAATAAATTTGGGAGGCTGGGCAAAATTTTAAGAATTTTAAACACTTCATAATATATTCCCTGTTGTTTTTTACTGCAGGCAGGTATTTTTGAGTGAACTTTCTCTCTCAGCATGCTGCTTCATTTTTTGTCTGGTTCTGTGGTAATGTCCTCCACAACATCCTTGTCCTAAGAGTTACAGTCACTAGTTCAATATCCATGTGAGAACCAGTAATGAGTGGTGTTTGTATTGAAACCAGTGCTATTCAGTATGTACATCAACAAAATAAATGAGGTCAAGGGCACCCTCAGCACAGCTGCAGATGACACCAAGGTGAGCGGTTCAGCTGATACACTGAAAGGAAGGGATGCCATTTGGGGGTGTGGGGCATGACAAGCTTGAGGATCTGCAAGCTGCTTGAAGTCAAGCAAGGCCAAGTGCAAGGTTCTACACGTGGGTCAGGTGATCCCCATTATCAGCACAAGCTGGGGAATGAATGGTTTGCAAACAATGCTGCAGAAGAAGGACTTGGGACACTGGTGGATGAAAAAGTGGCTGTGGACTGGCAATGTGCACCTGCAACCCAGAAAGCCAGCTGTGTCCTGGGCTGCGTGAAAAGAAGTGGTACACCAGGTTGAGGGAGGTAATTCTGCCCCTCTACTCCACTCTGGTGAGACCCCAGCTGAAGGTACTGCATCTGTCTCCAGCATTCCCAATGCAAGCAAGGCAGGGATCTTGGAGCAGGTCCATAGGTGGGCCACAAAGATGGTTAACAGGCTGGAGCACCTCTCCTATGAGGAAAGGCCAAAAGAGTTGAGATTGTTCAGCTTTTTGATATGTATGAAGGGGGTTTGTGAGAAAGACGGAAAAAGATTTTATTTTATATTTTTTTAACCCCTCTTTTTTTGGTGGGTTGTTTGTTTGTTTTTGTTTCCCCCGAGATTTCTATTGAGAGGACAAGGGGCAATGGTTTTTAACTGAAAGAGGATTTTGGTTGGACGTAAGGAAGAAATTTTTTATTCCAAGGGTGATTAGGTGCTGAAACAGGTTCCCCAGAGAAGCTGTGGCTGTGCCATCACAGGAAGTGTCTAAGGCAAGGTTGAAAGGGACTCTGAGTAACCTGGTCAAGTGGAAGGTGTCCATTCCCATGACATAGGTTGGAATGAGATGAGCTTTAAGGTCTCTTGCAACCCAAACCATTTTGTGGTTCTATGAAAATATGAGAAGTACTCCATACCAGAAGTGGTTTGGTCAGTAAGTGAATAGGCAATAAAACTGGTAGGATTTAGGTAATAAAATTTTTCCTCACCTAGTGGTCTAGCACTTTTTTGTAATTCTTGAGCCAAATTAATTACTGCATTTTCAAGTCCAATTAAGATTCTAGACTATCTGAAAGTATCCAGGTTCTAACTGAGTAGAACTGAGCACTTGAGCTTTGTACATCTTTTAGCTTACTGACTTAAGCTGAGCCATTCTTCGTAGGAAGGTATTGGCTCAGCCATGAACAAGGATGATACAATCAGAACACTTATAATTAAGGAGATTAATGAAACTGTTATGCATAGTTATACTCTTATTGAGTCAGTTATGTATAACTGTCACTGGACATTATCTAGAAAGGGTTTAATAAGGTAGGTTTCTTGTTGACTAATTAAACTTGGTTATATATTTTAACAAGCAGGATACTAGTACATAGTTGAGGGGAAATTCTCTCTACTACCATCCCAAGCCTGTATATAGTGTATTATCATCCAATCTTGCATCTCTGCTTCTCAGTCTCTCCTGTTCTACTAGGCCTGTATTTCTCTACACTGTATCCTTGTATTAGAGTCATAAATATCTCATTCTGCACAGGTTAATTAGTTGCTATGTAATAAGCAAAAATAAAATAAATTGGCCATAATCATCTAGTCAGAAGAAAAAATGCTGTTAAACATGCAGAAATGTGGAGGTGATTTAGTAAATTCAATAACTGATCTTCACTTGCATATGAGAAAATCAGTTTGCTCTGCATTCACTCCTGAAGTGTAAAGGCACATCACATTCACAGTTGCTTAACTGTGTTTATTTGAGTTTCCTGTTGCTAGTATCTGGCTCACAGGCAATCAGATTTACAAAATCTGCTAATGTGATTCCTTAGCATCTGGATAGTATGTCAGGGAGTCTGACATAATATTATTGTCTAATAAAATAATACAGAAGCATCTAGGGATAGTGTAAATTACGTTAACTTAAGACTATTAAAGCACATAAATGTAAGAGCTTTCCTGTGAGGTTAGGAACAAGGTGTGTTTTATGGAATAATACTCTGATTTGTTTAACACAGGGAAAATAAATACCCAAATTTGTTAACAACCGTACTTTGTTACAGTGAAGGTAAGGAAAATGTGATGGCTGTGCACTGTACAGCATATAAGCGAACCTGGATGTTTAGATTTCCATATGTGGAACTTGTACTGAATCATTTGGGACTTTGAAGAAGGTGTTTCAGTCAGAGGTTGAGGAAACAGTGAAGAAGTACCCAAGAAATCCTGGAAGACGACTAACAGAAGAACCTTTCAAAGTTCTTTTCAACTTTATTTTCTGTGAGTGCTTACTTGGGAGGTGGTGTGATACACAGGACTCAAAGTCCATGAAGATGGTGTGGGAAAGTGGTGACAAGTCTCATAAGTAACTGTGGGGGAAAAAAAAGTTTATAATAAACCTGTGTTTTATTTTTGCTAGGATGACAGGAAATAAATGCCTGGTGACTGTTAGAGTTAAGTGGATGTCTTTGATCTCTAAGTATTCTTAGGTAACAGATCCCAGCAGTGACTGAGTATAATTTTGGACAAAACACCTGTGCAACTTAAACTTTATGTGAATGCTTCTGCTTTTTTTTCCCCTCTTCATATTGTCAGTCTAAATTTGTTAGTACCAAGCTTTTATGGTACTGGAATTCCAGTCTCTGGAATTCAGTTCTCTCCAGGTATAGATATAAATAGCTTCATTCCTGCCATTCCAAATAATAGAACTGCAATCCATATGAAGCATCAAGAGTTTCTATCACATTAATCTGCTGTGGCACTTTGCAGCAGCTGGGATTCTATAAGCACTCAGAAATAAAAGTAGCCAGGAGGGAATCTCTCTCTTGTGGGATAATCCCACAGAGTCTACTGCTGATGTAGAAATTCAGTGCTGTCCACATGCCCATACAAATTATGGGCAATTTTGCATGGGCAGAGATGGGATACATCCGACTGTTCCTTCTAACTAAGGGATATTTGCATTTTTCCAGCCTCATTCCAGGTAAATGAAATCATCCTTTCCCTCCTAGATTGTGCTGAAGACAGCTGCACAAGTGACTGTACTCTTTGAAGGTACTCTGTTGAGCAGTCACTTTGAAGTCAAAGGTCTTCTGTTTTACTGAAACCTGGAATGATGCCTTTGATTGACCTCTGACATCTGCTAAGAAAAAGAAGTTTTGCTTAAAATGATCCTCTCCATAAAGAGGACCACTTATTAAGGTTGCCAAAAGATGTTTGGTGGGTTACTTCTTCAGCAGGAAGTCCCATGCTTGTATCTCCTTTAAATCAATAGATATGTTAAAATAGATGATTCAGTGTGTACTTCTGATGTGGTAAGAGTGGGAACCTGTTTGTACTTTAGGAGTATGTTTCACAAGAAAGAGGAGCTCTAACATGAGTGGGCTGGGACACCACATAATTATCTCTTCTGCAGTTGATTGTATATAGAAGAAAGTGAGTATCTATTGCATGCAGATCATCCAGACTTGTACAAGCTGATGTGCTGTGAAATTTGGTAGCTAAGTAAGTGTCTTTTGTAGTCAGTGTACTTTGAAATAAATGAATATGTGGAATAATAACTCTGGTATTTATTATATAAGATTGTTTTAGTGCATATTACATTAAAATTAACTGATTTTTTCATCATTGATATTTTTCTATAAGAGTCATAATTTCTTGGATATGATCAGGTTGCTAAAAACTAGCTAAGTGTAGCAAAATATTTTTAGATTCCCCCCACCCCCCTGGCAGAATGATAAATAATTCCTATGCTGTGTTGCTTTATTCTGTCAGACAAAAGGCAATAAGCTATATCCGTGAATGCGCCTTTTTGTTGGTTTCAGTACAATGCAATATCTGTGCTAGCATCTAAGCAACTGCTATAAACAGGGAAGTGATGTGCCCTGTGACCAATAGTCTTGAACTCTTATAATACTTACCCCATAAGTAATTTAAAAGTTTGTGTAGGATTTGTGAGATAATACAGTTCTTTCACACGTGTATATATGTGTATGTGTATTTAAGTAAATATGTACATATATATTGCTAACAGGATTATTATAACTAGGAATACATAATTTCATTTGGAAAGCAAGTAACACAATGTTACGTTAAATTGTATTTTAGTTATGCAGTTCTTCATGCAGAGCAGATCCTTTCTAATTTATGCTGATAGGCTTTTCCCAAATGACTAAGTGTTGTGGCAAGAGCCATATAACACCAGTCCACAAACTTGAGGTTAGCCACCATTTTGGTCTCCAGTCTGAGGGAAAACAACCATCTTGGCAGCTGTCTGGAAGCTTATTTTGGAAATGTAGAGGGGATAATAAATAGAGCTCAGCTACTGTAAACTTGGCTTTTTCTTCCAGTCCTTTTATAATGGAAGGTTTTCTTTTCAACTGAGGGAATCAAAAATCTGTAGGTAGTGAATTTAGGTGAATGTAGGTTTGGGATACTAACAAGCAGAATAGGAAGAGAAATCATTGAAAGTTTCTTAACAAAGTGAAAGTAACCCCAAATCAAATGAATCTGTAAGTGGAGATGGAAAACAAATAAACAAGTGCACTAGAATTCTGAGCCAATGACAGTCAATGAAGTTGTATAGTACACCTGGAAATGTGGCTCTGCAAGCAGAAAACAATAAACCCCCCCAGCTGCCAAGAGCTTTTTTCCAAGACTCTTCCCTGTTATGTACACTGTAACCATTGCCAGAATAAGATATATGAGAAGTCCTACAAATGTTGTTTATTTATGTTCTTCTTCCTCAAAAGTATAAAAAAAAATTGTAAGAAAGGATGGCATGATAAAGGAACTGTGTGAAGAAGTGTTTCTTTTTTTCACCACAGAGTGACTCTTGGGGGATGTGGATGGTCAATTAATATATTTTTGGTCACCTGTTTTTTGACTTGTTTTCAGCTGTTGGGTCAGTTCAGTTAGTGGGATCAGTTAATGATAGTATTACACTCAACATGGGAATTAAAGTTTGTTACATTTAACTAGTCCTAATGGGCTTGCGCTAAAATGTGTTGTCTCTAACCATTTTCTATCATACTTGAAGACAAAGTATCATAATTTTATGTCTGTACCAAAGATATCTTTAAAAGGCATCCTGCAGTGAATTTGCTTTAAAGTATTGAATTTGCCTGTATTGATTTTGCCTTTAAAATAATAAGTTGTAGTTGCCCAACCAAACAAGGGCAACTGAATGACAGTGGTCCTTAATACAGACTGCTCTGCATTTGGAAAGATTCTCTTGTTTATGGGTAACATTCTGCTTGTAGTCTGCATAATAAATGAAACTGAAAGAGGAAGTAGCTTCTGTTCTCACTGTGTGACCCCAAGAGCTTTTCTGGAGCACTTGTGGAAGGGTAGGACTGTAGTCTGTATAGCTGTGCTTTTTTTGACCTTTCAAAAAGCTTGCACTGTCTTGGCCTGTCTGCTCATCCTCTCACCCAGACCTGATGAGCACTTGCAAACCCTTGGGATGGCTGGGCACTATCTTAAAACATGTTTTCTGATGTTAGGGCATTTTAACTTTGATATCAGTCATGATTAATGTAATAAAGGGCAAAGCCATATGTGTTTGCTTTCCCTTGCTATGGTCTTGTACATGATTTCCACTTACAGGGAAGTAAGTGGAGTAAGCTGGGATTGGTTTACTTTTCACCCATGTCCTTACCTTTTCTTTTTCAAAGATAGATGAAAGCTAAATATTTGATCAGAAGATCAAATTATGTGCTTATATTTTTGTGGGCTATGTTTATATTTGATGACAGCTACATATTATGTTGTCTTTCTCTGCTGCTTTGGCTGCACTACAAAATGTTGTGGTTACTCACAGCTTTCTCCTGACCATTTGACACAATCCCTCAACCAAATGCTGCTAATGTTACTAATGTAGATGCTTCTGAATAATTGTGAGGTTGCATCCCTCAATGGGTAAAGAAAGTTTATGCAAATTACTAGTATAGATGTCAAGTTCTTGTACTATAGCTGCTGTCATTACAGGCATCAATTTTGACATCATCTATGCATCTGGCATCTGGACTATCTGCTTTATATTTCATTATTGTCTGTCTTTCTCTCTGTTCTATCAATCTGTCTTCTTGTTACAAAAATACAGTTTTAGTTTATTGCATGCTTCTTCATTGTTGTCCTCTGTTTTAGAGGAATTTTATGGTTTTCCTATTCTCACTCTGTTGGTTTCAATTCTACATCAAAATAAATATAGGCAAAAAGCAAGGATTCTGAAGCTTTTCTCTGTGTTATATTTGCAGCATATTTCACCATTGGAACCTTTTTTTTTTAAAGGTAATTGCAGATTGCCAAAATATAATCTTATTTAGAACACAAGATTTCTCTCAGGAGGAGTTTGTACTTGACTTGCAGCTGTGAATCCTCTGTAATGCATGACGGACCCCTGAAGGAAACCTGCCATTTTCTTTGGCAACACCTCAGTAGAGATAAATATCGATCAAGAAGTTGTTGGAGGTGATTTTGTTCATTTGTTTTGCAGGTTTTATAGAACTAGGTAGAAGGTAGTTTGCAGTAGATTTTCTGTACAGCTGAAAGTTGTTTGCAAATCAATTCCAAATCTTCTGCTGAGTTAACGTGCTGAATCTGTAATAAAAGAAATATTTTGGCCATAAGAAAATCTTCTGTGGGAAGTACTGAGTAAGAAGAATGTTGCCATGTACTATCACATTAGAAAAACATGAATAAATGTTTATTTGGTAAAGGAAGCCTCTTGTTTGTTAGGGTTTAATACTTGTGTGTTGCTCAAGATGGGAGACTTGCAGAATGTATGAGAAGTTGTTCATGCTTCAGGACCATTTCCCAGTAGCACTCAAAACAATTGAAAATGTAATTGTATTGATATTGTGACAAAATGTCAGAGTATCCCAGAAATAATAGGTCTTAATACCTAATGCAAGCTCTGGTTGGGTTCATGTATTTATTCCTGGTGATACACTGTGCCAAACAATTGAAACACTTCTATTCTGGGAATACCAGTAGGATGGAATGTGCGCTGTGGAACAGTTTTTTTGTTTGAATTCTCTAGTGGGTGGGAAGTATTTGAAGAGTGGGGGGGCAATCCACTGCCATTTTTTTTTCCTTAAGTCTGAATGATGGCTTTTGTATGTTCTGTGAAGACACATAGCTGCTTCAGTGTTCCAGCACAAGTTACTTAACAAAGTAGGGCTTAACAGGGTAGGTATCCAAATCACAGTGAGGGAAATGGGGACTTATTTCATATCTTGGCATAAAATGATCAGGAAACACATAGTTAAAAGTGTTTTGCAAGACTGTAGAGTCACTGGCAAACTGATTTAATTTTCAGATTTTTAGGACAGTAATCCAAAAGTGAAGCATTTTTTTACTTCTTTTCCTAGCCTGTAGTGAAGCAGGGAGAGAGACTGAGGATAATTATTGGTATGTCAAAAAAAGCCTGGGATTGAAAAGCATTGGCTTCCATCCTTAGAATAGAATAGCAATTTGGAACAGCCTTCTGGCATGTGAAACTAGAAAGTCAGTCTTCTGTGTCCTAGTATTCCCAACTTGTCCCATTTAATCTGTATTAATCCTTTCAGTTTTTATAGAAGCTTTGATTAGGTTTAGTGATTGAGATCTCTTACAAAAGATACTCCAAGAAGAAAACCATTTGTTAACTTTCATTTTGTCTCTTAATAATAGGGAAATACATGGTTGTGTTTCAGATAATTTTCTTTTGGTCAGGTTCCTTATTGCATTTCCTAAAGCATTCAGGATGTATATGTGCTGTCATCTCATTCTGCATTTTACCAGTACATGCTCATTATCTTTAGGGTTCTGTCTCTCTTGTTAGCACTTAGGAATAATTTCATTAGTGTATTATCCAGAAATCAAGACCAAGTAATAACTTGTTGTGACTATCAAATTCTCATTTATGCACAGTTTATTACAGTTATAGTTTGACTTAAATGGATTCAATGGATGGGAGTGTACTGTTAACTAGAAAATGTTTAGGTGCATTAAAAGAAATTATTGCTGATGGTTAAGATTCAAGAAACAACTCTTTGTAAGTCATAATATTAATTGTATCTTGAAAACAGGCTAGGATTTGAACTTATTTCAGTTCACGCTTCTTAATTACAAAATTGATGTGGTTTAGATTCCAAATTTCGATTCAGAAATTGATTTTTTGAATAGTTTATTCAATTTTGCAGCTGTCAGGATAACCAAAGTCCCATTTTAACTCAATGCTTTCAGATTGCCTACTAAATACAACTTGTGGTGGACCTGTCTTCAGTGAAGGACATATGGATAATTTGCTGCTGTTCCTGGATACCTGATCAGTCTTACAAACTCTTCTGCACTTATGCTACAGATTGTTCTTCAGTTTACCCTTCTGCATCATCTTGTTCCTGTTTCCCTTGCTTACCTGATTGTTTCCATTTCCACTTGCTTTCCATTCTATTTTTTTTCATTGCTTCCTTTTTTCCCCTCCAGAGGATTCTTTTATTCCACTTAATCATTAATCAAGCCCCATTATTCGCAGTTTAGATGGACATCTGGTATTGTGCCTTTTAAGCTGAAGAACAAATATTGCTATTGCTGCATTGACAGGGAAGGAAGTCTGGGAAGTCGAAAACATTAACATTCTAAAACATTTGATCAGCCGTATTTTAATACCCAAGCAACCAAATAACCAGCGCCAAACAAAAAACCCTCACAATCCTGCCATCCTGGAAGTAGCATTCATAAAAAAAATAAACACTGCTATTGCACAGACCACATATTTTCTTAGCAATAACATGTTTTGTTTAGGTGATTGGGGAGTCTGAATAGGCAAACATTCAGAAGAGCTCTACTGCTGCAAAAATCTCAACAGAGTGGTTCCTGTATGAGGATGCTGTGGCTAAGAGGCCAAGGAAAGTCCTGAACAAGTTGGTTTGGGGTTTCTTTGGTTTGGTTTTGTTTGTTTGGGGTTTTGTGTGAGTTTTTTGTTTATTTGTTTGTTTTGTTTTGTTTTTTCTGAGAGCTCTTTAACATAAAATCAGTACTCTGAGATTGGAAACCAAGCTTCTCCCACCAGGCAAGTGTATCTGTCAACTAGTCCTGTTTTCCTCTTGGCTTACTGACAGTGATCTCAACTTTTAAACTGCTGTCCATGTGGTTTGCTTGTAACAGGATCCCATATGATTGCTTCTTTTCATTTTTTTTACACCCCTAGTTTAGTTTATAGATCACTCTCTTCACCTTAGATGAGCCCAAACTGGTTTACTGGAGTAAAGAAAGCCTTCCAGAAAATCGTAAAAGGGCAGTCAAAAAACTTCTGATACTTTGGCATCAGTTTCTCTGGCATGAGGTCTGCTGCTTAAAACATGAGAGAAATTCAAAATTTCTTGCTATTTTTAATGCATATGTTTGCTGCTTTTCTTGGAATTCTGTAGTAATTGCCACATGAATTTAGGTTGCTCTTTAAGAACCCCATCTGTCTCATTTAAAAAAAAAAAAAAAGAGAAGATACAATTTAGAAGCAGTAGAGAAAGATGGAGTTTCTGAACCATTATTTCAGACTAGTTCAAGTCTCATTCGACTTACAGGAAAGACTTAACCTGGGCCCTTTCCTGTGGAACCCATGCAGATACCTGTCTTTAATTAAGCAAGTTAAAAAAGATTTGCAAGATTTAGAATCTCAACTTTCATAATACACAGGAAAGGAATGTATATCGAGTATTTTTCTTCTTGTAACATAAAGTCTTTTTTTTTTTTACATTTCCCTTTATTAATCTCTCTGTTAACACAGGGTTATTTCTGTAAAATATCTCTCTTTTTTCAAATTAGTTTCTGGTTACTTTATAATTTACAATATTGTTGGAATGTTGATGTCACTCTTCACAGTTATTTTCTGTGACAGGCTTCCAAACAGATTGATTCTTGGCTGGCAAAATGTTTTAGGGGACATGAGCTGATTTTGTTTTAATGGGCAATGGTGCAGTGTAAATGACACCATTTCGGAGGAGACTAGAGAAATGCTACTGCTCACTGAGATATTTAATTAGTGCTATGTATTCAGATGTAGAAAGCAGATTTAGGTTGCAGCAGTCCCTTTATTTGATTGGTCTTTACGTACCTTCTTACATGGCCTTTTGATTTTGGACCAGCTCTTCACATTAAAAACATATAAAACATTTCTATCTCTAAGGGTGAACAGAATGGAAACCTGTCATTCAGGAGCAGTCTCGTTTCATATATGGCAGCAGAATGGTAATAAAAATGTGGTTAGGAAGAGAAGGGAGAATAATTTGGGATTCAGGATGGAGAATTACTTAAGAATGTGAACTAGGAAATGAGGGTTGAAGGGCATTGACAGAACAGAAGGAGACAGATTACAGGACCTGGAAATTGGAGTTTACAGATAGTAGAAATAGCACTTACAAATCCTTGAACATGTTCTGCTTATTTTTTAGCCAGAAGAAGTCCATGAAAATATCCCTATTACGAAGGGATTGCTCTCTTAGCAGAACAGTCACTTCTGTTCAACTGGAATGGATGTATGGAGCCTGCTAGCTAAATATAGGTGACAAAAAGTGTTATTATGCAATAACGTGTGGACACATGTCACCTTGGAGTGTTAAAATCTTGCATTTTAGAGTCACAGTGAAAAAGATCCTTCCAATTAAAATTTAAAATCTATGTATGTGTATGCTCACAGACCACACATGGAAACAAACAATAGGTAAAATAAAATTGTTGCAAAATTGCTAGTTAATAGTTTGGGGTGTTTTAGCATCTCCAGAGATCTGGAATATTTAGTGAGTGCTGATAATAAATTCACATATTTCGCATTTATACATAATATAATACAGCTATAATGCCTTTCTCCTCACTTTCCGTTCTTTAAAGAGATGGGTGGATTAACGAAACATAGGAAAAGTAGGGTACAAGCATGCACTGTGAAATCTTCCCTCTACACACTGACACTTCGGTTTTGCAATACCTTTTGTTTGCATCAACCAGAGGTTCATCAGAATGAATACTATGGTGTGGTGTCTCATTGGAGAAGGCAAATTCAGACTGCAGACCATAACATTTCTGTTGATGTGCAATTCTCTCAAGGTCTCAAGAGATTAGATTAGGTGTCCTGTGGTAGTGCCTTCTGTAGGCATTACCTACATAGTTTAAGCACAGTATCTGAAGGCCATAAAAAGAGTGCTATGACCTGCACTGGCTCCAGGTACATGTGTCCTGAGGGCATTTGCTTAGAATACCATTGGGAAAGACAGAGTAGAATTCTTCATGGCACCAAGAGCAGAATTACTAGCCGCAGAAACCTTGCTGCTATAAATTCCATGTAGCAAAGCATGTTAGCATAGCTGAATGTTAAGCTTACATGTTTTCAGTCCACCTCTTTGGTATCTGTGTACTAGCAACTGGCTTCATACATTGCGAAGAAAAGTGTAAGTAACTTGGGTGTTAATGTGTGCCACTTCAAAAATTGCAGTTTTAATGGGGACATGTAACAACAACAGCAATAATACAATGTATTAGTTGTTTATTAGTAGCATACTATTTCTTGATTATTCTTTTCAGTGCCAGATGACCCTAAGAAAAAAGCACTGGAGATGATTCATTAATAAAACTGTAATGCTAAAAGCTCAATTTTCAAAATTTACTTTGCTTCCAGTTCCTAGGATTTCACAGTTTTCACAGGATATTACAACCTTGTTACATATAAGAGCAGGAACTAATTTCCAGTTATAATTTACATGATTATTTACCAAATGTAAGACATCAATTTCTAGGAATGAGTGGAAGATTAAACCATAGATTAACTTCTAGGCATCTGGGCCTAATATTAAGCATTTTTAGCTGAGAAAATAGTACCAGAACTTCCAGTCAGCAAGTTCCTATATACATTATGATTTTATTGCTTACTGTTATTCTCAAGATGTTAAGGTACATCTGCAGTGCATAAAGCTGAGTCTATGACTGTAAAATGCTCGGGTTTTGTAAGACTTTGTGACTTTTTGTAAGGAGGTGAGACTTGTTCTTCTTCTGAGACTGGGAAGGAATTTTCTGATCTTTCATCAGAGTAAACCAAATTCTTATTCATACGGCTTCCATATTCTCATATTTTTTCACAACTCTCTTAAAAGCTTTCTTGGTGTTGCTAAGATTAATATGTATTCTGAGAATCTCCCCAAATCCCCCAAATCTTATTTTGCCTCCTATTTTGGTCTCGTTTTGATTTGTCTGAGATGTTTCTTCTACACAAGTTACTTGTCAGTCTGTTAAATATTCATGTGTTAAACATGCACTTTAAATGTTTGTATCTACAGTGGGCTGTGATTCTCTCCTTCCTTCCTCCCTCTCCTTCCAGCAGGTGGAATACACTTTTCATGTCGTTTATGTATAACAAGTGTGTCATATTCTGGAGCTGCTGTGAAGTCTGTAAGATTATCTCCTCCCTCTTAGAAAACAGTGAGGGTCTGATTCAGCATCTGTATTTAACCAAATGCCCAGTTTTTGGATCCTGAACACTTAAGATGCAAGGAAGGCTCATGGTCCATTCCTGTAATGAAGCAGATAGTGGGCTGGGTTATCACTGAGTACTCTTTCTTTTGAACAACAAGAAGCGTTACCAGAGGATTTTATCTTTTGTGGTCACGTCTTCATTAATTCTACATGTAGCTGATACATATCTAATGATTCATACATATGGGCTTTAGTCCTATAATAATTTCAGTCTAGACTGAGCATTCAGGACTGTTATTTATGCCACTGTATCTGTGGATTTACATCTAGGATTATACTTTTCAGTTGTTTTGTTCTAAATTGATATACCAACAGCAATAGAAGACAAATTCCAAATTAGGTTTAGGTTACCCATCACAAAATGGAAAATCTTCAAACGAGTTATAATAAACCTAGTCTTATACAATGAGCATATCATGTTATTTTTCTGTTGAAATGGAGGGGGAATCTGAGCCAGTTCTGTGTTTTAGACACTAACTTGACACCTGCTTCTGCAAGAAATGGGTTGTTTCCTAGAAAGACTTTTCTCCTAATGCACAGCGCTTGGTATAGTAGCATTGCAAGTCAGTCTGTGTACAGGTTTAGGAGTCACTGTGTATCAGTTTTTACAGATATCTAGCTAATTTGAAATTTTCCAGACTTAGTCCTCTTACATCCAAAATTATTCAAACAGTTTTCAGATCCCCATTCAATTAATAATTTCTTTGTTGTAACACCTAATAACGAAATGTATGGAGACATTGTTTTCTGCTTTAGTGTGTAACAATCTCTCATTAATTGTGTATGTTGGAAATGCCAAGAAGTTCCTTTGAGGAATAAAAGCCTGTAACTAATAGTGGATTATTTATTTGCTAACAGTCCTAGGCATAGAACCTGGCTTAAAAGATGCAGACCAACTTAGCATAATATGTTGCTCCTTTAGAAGTCTATAGAAACAGAAAACATTAGTAGTCATAGTCCTCTTCTTTTGTCTAAGAACACAGCAGGCTTTGTGTAAAGTCAAGCTTTTGATTCCAAAGTATTTTCTTTTATGAAGACAAAATAGAGAATACAGTAGAAGTCTGTTTCTATTAATAAGTGAAAAAATTTGGAATAAAGGGTGACTTCTGACCCTTTCTAAGCAACTGTATTTGCTCAAATATATTATTAAATTGCATCTGCCTGTATTATAATGTAGAGAATATATTCACTGTTCCAGACACAGAGGCATTGTTAACACTGCTAAGACTACAGAGCACATCCTACAGTAAGTGGCAGAAGTCTCAGAAATGAAGGCAAAATAAATGAAAATGTGCCTGCCTGTTAAAATACTGCATCTAATTAACATAGCCTTACAAACTCTTAATTGTCACTGCATATCTAATGGTTCAGAAACAACCAGGGAGAGCTGGTGC
Organism: Hypocryptadius cinnamomeus; assembly: GCA_013400635.1. Lineage (NCBI taxonomy): Eukaryota > Metazoa > Chordata > Aves > Passeriformes > Zosteropidae > Hypocryptadius > Hypocryptadius cinnamomeus. The sequence goes on along the minus strand of VYZP01077499.1, from coordinate 149,893 downwards.
TTTGTTCATTATATGAGACAGTATGCGGTACAGAGACTGTATGGAAAGACAGGCATTCATAATAATAATGCATTTTATGTACAATGTTAAATAAACATAAATTTTAACCTGTTACAGCAGCAATAGTCATGACTCACCAAATCCCCATCTGAATGGTTTTATTTCTGTATTCTAGTCTCATACTGAATACTAGTAACCAAGTGCAAAAGTTGGTGTCACATTTGAGCAGTGTGACTTTCAGTGAAACTGTGGGTGCTTGCTTCAAAGAATGCCCTTTTTAAAGGCAAAATAAGACATTTTCAAGCTTTGGAAATGCCTTGAACTATCAACATGTCATATGTTAAATTGTGCGGCTTTATGTAGTGTAATCTACCAGACACTGCTCTGCAGACATATTGGTATTCAGTAATGTTTAGGTGAAACAACCCTTCAGCTGTTGTGGAGAATATTCTTTTGAGGGAAGATATTTTACTAATGTTAAATATGCTTGGACTTGTGTGATATTGTTGTTTAATAAAAATTAATTAGTCGCTCTCTATGTAACCGTCCTGCTGCCACATCAAGGTTTGCCTTGGGAGCTAGGCCACCAGTGCCAGGATTGGGCTGGCAGGCAGGGCCTATTGTATGGTGCTCAGCAACGCCAGCATGTCCGAGCGAGCCCGGGGCTGCGCCAGCCTGCGGCCGGCAGGCAGAGCTGAGGCTGGGCCGGTGCTGCGGGCAGAGCAGTCAGGGGCCGCGTGGGCTGAGTAGGGTCAGACGGCTCCGTGGCCTCGGGCGGGAGCGCGAAGCGGCCTGGGCTGTGCGCGGCGAGGGCACGGCCGAGCTGCGGCTCGGGGATCAGCCCTGCCTGAGGCCTTCTCGCTGCGCTGCTCCGGAGCTTCCCAGAGACGCCTAACGGAGGACGTCCCGTGGCCGTGCTGAGCCCAGGCCTGGGGCAGAACAGACACCTCATAGGGCTTGGCATTAGCGCTTCTCTCACTCAGATGTGCACCAAAAGGGGATGCCTGAGGCGTAGGCCTGAACTAGGGCAGAAAATGTCTTGCTCTGCTTCCAGTTTCTAAATCTCTCTAAGCAAAAGAATGGCTTTATTTCAGGTATGGAATGCAAGGAGAATGGTGGCGACACCCACAGAAAACGTGTTGCAACAGCTTGTCATACAATAATGGCATCTAGGGACTTGTTAAAGAAACTGATTAAAATTGTACTAATTCTCCAGGCTATATGGGGATATTTTTGTGATGGTTTTCTGTCTTGTCTAGTAATCAGCCATCATAGCTGGGTGCAGCTCCCATGCCAGATTCTCATAGACCATAGGGCTAAGAGTTTATGAAAGCTGTGCATTTAATTGTTGAGACAATTTTCCTAGAGACTTTGTAAGACCATACTTCATAAATTTGTGGCCCCCTTTCCCTCAGAATAAAGGACTGTGGGAGTGGATATGTATATTCTATTGAAAAACAAATGGTCAGAGACAGTAGTTTGTCTTGAGTGAATCAGTATGTCTGGCTTGCAATTTAAAAAAAAATTGTAATTTCTTAATGTTATATTTAAAAGCAGAACTTTATGTATATACTTCTTTTACAGAATACTCTCATTTAATTTTTTTTTTGTTTTGAACTGACCTGTGCTACAAAGCTCTTATTCAAATGCTTCTACTTCAATAGAAGGAAAAACATAATTTGTAATGCTGCTTCCAGTATTCTGTTTGCATCTAAAAGAAATTTTAAATTTGCAATGTAAGTTCTAAATGGAAGTTTCTAAATAGATTGTAATAGTTCTAGTAAATACTTCTTAGTATAAAAATCAATAGGAAGTAAAAGACAATTTAAAATTATTTGGTTTTAGTTCTTAATGGAAAATAGTGACAAATCTATGAGTTGTCTGCATTTTGGAGTAATTAATGATATAGGACCAAGAGTCCATCTTACAGAAAATTATAATTATCAAAGGTCAGAGTCCATGAGATGTAAACTTTTTGTGGAATTTGAACCTTGTGCTAAAGGTTTAGTGGTATAAATTTTCTTAGTCCCAAAAATGAATTGTGAAAGGCTATTAATAGTCTGCTTTACCCTTAACAATAAATCATAACTTGTACTGGATTAAAAGGTTATCTTATTTATTTTACACCTTCCATTTGATTTTGGTACCAGACTCATTTAATTTTGTAATAGTAGTGATGGGGTTTTGTTGTTGTTTAGTGAAAAACCAGAAGACAAGCTAGAGGACTAGGCAATCACCAACTATTTGAAGTTTGACAAGGGCAAGTTGCCAGATTCTGCACCTGGAATGTAGAGACAGACTGGGGAATGAGATGCTGGAAAGCAGTGCTGTGGAAAGGATCCTGGGATCCTGGTTGACAGAAAGTTGAAGTATGAGTCAGCAGTGCCGTGGAGCCAGGGGGGGCGACTGTGCCTGGGGCACATCAGGCCCAGTATCACCAGCTGAGCAAGGGAAGGGATTTGTACCACTCTGCTCTGCACCTGGTCGGCTTCACCTTGACTATTGTGTGTTTTGGTCACCACAATATGAGAAAGCTATTAAGCTCTTAGAGAGCATCCGAAGGGCATCAGAGATGGTAAAGGGCCTTGAGGGGAAGCTGTATGAAGGGCCGCTGAGGTCGCTTGGTCTGTTCAGCCTGGAGAAGAGAGTGAGGGGAGATTTCATTGCAGTCTACAACTTCCTCGTGCAGGGAAGAGGAGGGGCAGACACTGATCTCTTCTCTCTGATATCCAGTGACAGGACCTGAAGGAATGGCCTGAAGTCGTGTTAGGGGAGGTTTAGGGTGGGTATTAGGAAAAGGTTCACAGCACCAAGCCTGACAGAGTTCAGGAAACATTTGTACAATACTCTTGGGCACGTGATATGACCCTTGGGGATGGTGCTATGGAGGACTGGCTGTTGGACTCAATGATCCTTGAGGATCCCTTCCAACTCAGTACATTCTGTAATTGTGTAAAAAATTATGTTCCAATTCCTATGTTTACCTGCAGGAATACAGTTCCTCTTAAAAGAGGGGTCCTAACTGTAAAAGTGAATTTGCCAGTTTCTGAATGTGCTCAGCAGGCACTTCCTGGTGAAGTGGAAGTGTCACATCCATACTACATCAGTAACAGAGTAGTGCACACCAGGCAGAGAGTCCCCAAGACATGAAGAACCGTAAGGGGAGATAAAGCAGAGGAAATGGTCTTTAAAATTTGGACACCTGACAATTCATTGTCTTCAAGACACAAGCTGCATTTTTAAATGTTTAAAAAGGCTGTGCAAGGAGGAGGGGAGAGAAAGGATAGAACCTTATCTTAGCATTCTGAGAATTGTGTCAGTAATACTGACTGACACATTTTGGAATTATGGAACAACTTGAGACATGTGACAGCTATGTTAATTTTATATTGGACATTTCACTAGCATGTTGCATTAGGATTTTGATATCTAGCTTTCGAAAAAAAAGCCAGCTCATTAAACAAATACAGGCAACCATTGACCATTCTTGGTTTAATACGCAGCTATTAGAAAAGGCCTGGTATACAGAGAAAGACACATCTTCAAAATTATGCATTGCGGTCAAGGCTCTGATTACTGCAGTTTCAACGTGGCTTTTGTGAATTAGACACTAGTTTATTCATAAGGTTGTGAGTCTGACTGTTCTCTTGCTTCCAAAGTAGTTGAATGCATTTGTACAAATAAAATAGTGGCAGATAGATGGTGTACACAAAGTCCAGAATAATCCAGCTCTTGTTTCATCCACCTGGCATTTTTATATGTAAAAAAACATGTATAGTTGCACTTCTTTTCCCAGTAGCAACAGTGCTGCATTGTGATTATGAATGGTAGATGCTGAAGTTAACACCCTCCCTCTGAGATTATAAAAGTGCTATTTTAATGATTTGTAGAAAAAGTCTTGGTACGGTATCTGCATGCAGCATTTTACTGCATAAGAATAACTAGAATAGATTGCAATGATATGTCATGGTATAAAGCATTTGGGGTTAGAGACTCTGCTAGGAGAAAATATTGTTAACTGCCATCTGTCATTCTAGGTCAGCTGGAGTAAAGCAGACCAGAAACAGAAAACTGGCATTTTCTGATCCTTGGTAGGAAGCATCTGATTATTTCAAAACACTCCTTTTTCTAGGTAAAGCATCATCAAGGCTGTATTTTAGGTGCTGTTTTTTCTATAGCATGAGAGTGTGTTCCAAGATCAAGATCCTTTCTAGCTGGATTAATACATCAGAGCGTGCGGGAAAGGAAATATTTAACAAAATATTTGCATCAAACATAACTAACAGACAGAACTTGCTTTGTTCTAGTGTTCACCCAGTCTCCTGGGCCCAACCTCACTTTGAAAAAAATGCCTTGCAGAATAGTTGAGTTTGCAGAGAAGTACTCTTCCCACACATCATACCATTTCAGAAGTATCTTGGTAGCTGTGTCTTTGCTTGGATATTCCATGCTTTTTGCTGCAGAACAAGAATAAGAAATGGAAGCTGGGGAAGAAAAAACCCGAGACAATTTCAGCTCCAGAGAAGAATTTGGGGGAACAGCTAATAAGCACATTGAAATAGAAACCATAATGAAGCTCTGTATGTGACCCAAACTGCTGGGAATATTTTGTTTGTTGTTCAGAGAACTGTAAAAGTTCCACTAGCTATTGGTGGTTTTGATCGCATGGCAGAATTGCAGTTCATTGATAATTTGTTTGTAATACATTAACTGTATACATTTTCAGTCCCCTTTCTGAGGATAATTGTTTGGTAACTAGTATGTTTCAATACCAGCCTAATAGCCTGTGCTGTTGCTAATATTAGGAGAATGTTAGATGTGGATCTTTGACATGAGATTATATCATGCTGGTGATGTTTTTTCTAATGTTAAGTGAACATGGACAGCATGTTAATTGTACAGTCACCATCAGGAAAAAAGTATTGCAGTCTTTGGACTGATAGTCATCTGGGAATATGATGTGTTGTCATTCACTTTCTCTTGTGGCTATGACAGGGAGTACGTCATACTTTTTCAGCTACATGGCTAATTAGGAGACTGCAATAATAATAATTTTATTATTAGAGTTTGATTTAGTGCTTGGTTTTTGGAGCACAGTGGAAGAACTGTCAGCCTTCTCCACTGAGGAGTCACTGACCTCAAGATTCCTGAGCAATTCTCTATATGTTGTGCACATGCCCTGGTCTTCTTGGGAAACAAAGGAGTCTGAATGATGGGTAAGACTAAATAGTACATAGTAGTTTGGTGTGCTTGAAACATTGCCTTTCACTGTGTTGTGTTTTTTATCCCCTCTTCCTTTATTCTGTCCTTTGGTAAGACTTGCAGCAGTGGCACTTGGTTTGTGAGCAGTGCTGAATGCCCTCAGCTTCACTGTAAGTCAGCAACAGTCACTTTTGAAATTTGGACTAAGTGTGGGTGGAAACTGACTTGCACGTTGAGATCTCTGTCTTTGCAGCTTTGTAAAGAAAAGGACACCTAAGTGATGAGGTGACTTGTTTATCTCATCTACCACTCCTGTTCCCTCTTCACCCTTCAATTTTTTGCAAGTCATGAGTCAGTATCAGTAGTATAATGGCAGTCCAGAAACTTATACTGGCACATAAAAGATATTTCAAAGGCAGCTACCATTTAGTATGATTTATTACACAGGAGAGGAATCATAAGTGTGTTTTTTTAATTGTTGCAATTTATGTGTGCGTGATTGTATGGAGCAAAGCGACGCAGAGTCCCCAGGCAGATGCAAAGGAGAGTCTCTTTATTGCAAAAACCAGGCCTTTTTAGGCAGTTAGCCCATTATCAGTTGCATAGTTTTCAAACGTAACAAACATAATCCAACCAACTGCTATAAACCATGATGTGACCACATAATGGTTATATAACTTATTTTTCTACCTCCAATTCACCTGAGTCACTTTCCCGTAGTCCTTTTTTTCTTCACCAAAGTAGCAGGCCTGAGCCATGATTTTACAAAGGTAACAAGGCCCTTATTTTATAAGGTTTTACCTATATGCAACACATGATATTATAAGAAATGTTATACCTGAATCTTTCAGAGAGGAAAAAAGTCCCAGTATGCCGGTAAACCAGGTACAAGACTTACTGAAAGAGTTGTTTTTGTATTAATATCAACCTTTTGACTTATTAGGCTGCTTCAACACTTGTGTGTCTTACAGTAATAATGTATTATTTTACATTACTAGGATTATTAGGCTGTGTCTGCATAAGGAATATTGCATTGGGCTTAAAATGTACCTTAAGTTTGCCTTAAAAAATCTTCTAAGTACAATTAAATTCACTACCACTAAACAGCAGTACATTTCAAATATTTATTTGGATTCTTTGCAAAATTAAGACCATAAACTTTGAAAATTTTACGCTTTTATATATGTTCAAGAAATTTCTGCTTCTGAAAGGGATAGATCAGTTTTGCAGGAACTCGTGTGGGGATTTTTTTATAGTCCTACTGAGAACAGATCGGCAGAAGCATCAAAATCTTAATGTGTTTTTTTTTAGAGAAGCATAACTGGGATGAACCTCTTTCAATCCTACTACACCCCGTGCATTTGTTACCAGCCTAATTTGTTGTCTTGTGCACTTGCATCTTTGAGCATTCAATTGGCAGCTTGAGTACTCGGAGGCCTTACTGTTGGTGAGGCCTTTTCTAGCAATATTTTGAATTACTTGAACTGACTGATGTGCTCCAGTAGAGGGGAGCAGTGCCTACACATGCATATCCAACGGCTTGCTAATAAAAATACTATTCTCTTAAAAAGCTGTACATATTCTAGTCACTGGCACATGTAATTGTTGACCAAACACCAGGGAAGAAACCTGAAGAAACTAATAGTTATCAAACCAGAAATAGCTTTTTATTGGAGTTGAGTAATATATTGCTGACCAAATGCGTGTTAGTTAGTGTGCATTTTTGCTTAGCATTTTTGCTTGCACTCAACACTGTCTGTTCAGTGCCTTCTGTTCCTTTACTATATTGAGATTTAGTGAAGCAGCCTTTCACAGAGGTGCAAACTTGAATGGGAGCACAGTAAAATCAGCCATTTGGTCTCTCTGCATTTCTTTTTTTTTTCCTATATGCTTGAGAATGACAGGAGGTCTTGGGAGGTAGTTAAGTACCAGGGTTTAGTCAACAGTTAATATTTTGCAGGAGATCTGTCTACATCTTCAGCATGTTACTTTTACTTTGGTTGCCTGATACTGGTTATACTAAATATCTAATTTGGTAAACATTAGAACATTGCTGCTGAGTTCTCTAATAAATGGGCTTTGACTTCATATCACAGGCATCATTGGTTAAACATCATATGAGATTATTCTTCTTTGTCATTGCGTACTATGCAGTGACAGGGCTGACTTAAAAGTGTTGTTTTTGTCGTTCCAGCATGTAGTTCAGCTGTGTGTTGTACAGTATCATAGGAGTGCATATACAAGTGTACACATTTCTCATTGCAAAATTCTACAGTTGGTGTTTTAATCATATTCCACAGAGAATGGAAATTTCATCCTGGTTAGGATCACCACATATAGATTCTGTTCCTTTGTGGCTTCAAAGGAGAGATTGCCTCAGGCTTTCAGATTCACATGCTGAGTATAATGCCTTGTACTTTGTTTCACTATAAAAACATTACAGTATCAATGTAACAATGCTGAGACCTTCTAGTGTTACCTCTTCTGTTCTGTACTTTTGTGCTGTGCAGAAGTACAAAAAGTACATTCTAGTAAGAAATAATTTAATAAATGATGACTACTTCTACAGATAGATTTCCACTTGACAAGATTGGAAATGCAGTATACAGCAGACAGTTTACATTTTAGACTTATATGACTTGAACTTTGGGGTGCTAGTCATGTGTGTAGAGGAGGAAAGATGTGGCCATCTGTTGTTACATGTAAAGACTGTTTACTGTCACGGTAGCACAGGCTACAGAAATGCAGCCAGGAGTGTTTAACCTTATTTTCAGTTAGCAAATCATCAGGACTATTTTTTTGGTTATATTGACTTCCATATGTTTATTTCATTAATGGTATTCAGGTGCAGCTGTTTCCCTTTCTGCATGTGCAGTGTAGGTTAATACAAGCTGATAAGAGTTATTCCTCTTTGTACAGACTGGTTTGGGTAGGTGGACAAGGCACTGAGTGATAACTTTCTATTCACAGAAAGTCCTGCCTACTTTGTGAATTTCTGTTCTGGTTGGAGAAGTCCTTGACAATCAGCTTTATTTTTAAATCTATTTAGATAGTAATTTTGCATATCTCTGCTTGCTGGGGAAAGTGTGCTAGCTAGCAACACAGAAGTACACAGTTGGTATCTCACACAGACAGCTTACTCAACTCATCCAGGTACAGCTTACTCAACTCATCCAGGTGCAGTAACATGGATAGAGATGAAGAAAACTACTATGGAAGACATGGTAATTTACTTGCTTTCTTAGAACAATTCAAAACATCCGATCTAAATCTCACTTATTTCAACTGTGTTATTTCAATTGACTTAAATGGGCTTGAATGCAGACTCAAATGGTTTCCTGTAACTTCTTCAATTATTAGCAATATTCTAATTTTTTTCCTGCATGTCATTTGCTAGTTTATTTAAACTGCACATCAAAGGTAAGTTTTCCATGTGTATATTGTCAATTTTTACTTTAGGTAAGTAATTTAGAGTTGCTCTTTAAAATTATTACAGTGATGAAGTGTAACAATTAACTTCATATGCTGTTTGGAGTCAGAATTTGTAAATAACTTGTCAGTTATTTCTGGTAATGATACTTTACTTCAACATATACAAGTTTCGTATTATAAGGTAGCCTGTAAAATAGATCTGTCTCATCTGCAAAGAAAAAATATAATCCCAGTTTTTAATCTTAGCAAAAGGTGTAAGTCCCCCCTCACCACTGCTTTCTTCCTTATGCCTACCAAACTCCTAAAGCTTGGAATTTGCTTTCAAATATATTTGGGCTTTTATAGCTGGGGAAGTGGTTTGCTTTTACCAGGAGCAATGTAGATACTAGAAACATAAATAATTCCCACCTCACCCCCACAAAAAATCTTCTTAATTTTTAAAGAATAGTACTAATAAAGTAGAGAGTTTGAATTTAATTTAGAACTAAGTTAGAAAAATTAAATTAAACAAATGGCATTTTTCTTTTTTTTTCTGTTGTTCCATGAAACTGATCACAGTTGTGATCAGCTGTAACAAGCGTTCCAGGGATCCAGACTACTTCTGACAGTGAATTCTAGTGTATTTTGAACTTAGAATGTTGTTACTTTTTCTTAACATATTCTGTAATGAATTTATACCAAGAGCTCAGTGACGGAGGAGGCCGTTTGAGCCACGTTGCCCTATACTGTGCCACCATAACCATACAGACTGCTGGTGTGAGGAACAGTTCTTGGAAGGAGTTTGCAGTACTGCAGTAATTTTACAGCTGTTAGTGGCTGTTACTTCTATTTCACAGCATCTGTCTTCTGGCTTGTTGGAGATGAGAGTCTCCATTCGAATTAGAGCTTCCTTTCTGTAGTGCTTTGTTTTTATCCTCTTATTTATTAGATCCATTTGGCTCTCTGTGTGCTGAGATGTTACATTTTCCTGTTATCTTCTCAAGTGATATTTGTATAATCCTTTCTTAAAAACTTAGTGTGATGAAAACTCCAGTGTGTGTTTTAGTGTATAATTGTGTCTCCTGAAAGATTTCCTAAAACCATCCTTGCTGCAAATGAGGTTAGCTTATCGAACTGGTAGAGGAAACTGAACTACTGATAGTTATAAATTTTGCATGGTGATTGAAGACTCTTACTTTGTGCTCCTTTGCTTAATCACAGGCATTGAAGTTGCATTCATTTACTGCTTTCTGTAAACCTCCTTTTTAGTAAGTCCCTCTACTCTTTCTAATTTGCTTGTATCTTCTGAAATTCTAGTGCCATGATCTAGAAATAGTTATTCATTTGAGGCCTCACGTGTCCCCAAGCACAAGGAACAGTGACTCTTTCAATCATGCTTGTACCTCTTGAAAGACTGGTGCTTTTTTTGCAGACATTGTTTGACTGACACTCATTCTCTTTGTAGTGTGCTGTAATCCTTTAGGATTCTTCTCAACACTGTTTTTGAAATCAGTTGTTCTGTATGGATTCCTGTATAGAGTTTGTCTTTTCAACTTTTGTTGCTTACAAAAATCACTTGGAAGTGTTGTTTATAAAAATCCTTTTTGATAAATACTTCTATCTCCAGAAGTATTTTAACACTTGTCACCTGCACAGTTTCAAAGTGTTCATTCTACGTCATTGTTCTAATTTTTAAGGAGAACATTGAATAGCTTTGGAGACTAGGCTCCTCCAGTGGTGGGATTGAGCTAAGTACTACAACTGAAGAGTGAGGACTTGGGAGTCTTAATGGGTGACTCGGTAAAAATGTTTGCCCATAAAAGCAAGTAGACCGTTAGAATTGTTAGGAATGGACTGAAGTCAGATAGAAAGAGTCATTATGGGATTATATAAATCACGTCCACTGTTTGTGGTGAGTATCCTGTGCCATTCTGGCCCCACCTTTTCTAGTGATCTGTAATAGCACTGTAAAGGTTAAGAGAAGGAATATAAGCATGACCAAAACTGTGAAATGGTTTATGTACAAGAAACATTTGAGCAGACCAGGGCATTTGAGTATAATTTGTAACATTTTTGCTAGCATAACATGCTGCCATGTCACACAGTACAGTAATAAACAGATTGATTGCAAGCTTAAAACAGGTAAAAGGAACTAATACTTCAATGTTTGATTGACTTGTAGTATTCTGTGATGTAGAGCAATGCAGATTGTTAAAGTTTATGCAAGGTAAGTAGAGATTCCTTGAATCTCAATTTTTCAATGAATGAAAAAGAAATTCACTCACAGCTATTAAATGCAAAGTCAGTAGTTTTAGTTAATAAAAATGCAGTTGCAAGTCTCTGTACTATCAGTGTTGGGGAAATACTACATTGTTTGCCTTGGTGTTGCATTCCTCCTCAGATATGGCCCCTTATAACATTCAGGGTGTGGATTCGGTGGATTTTTTTGTGTGATCTGGTGTGGCTGTTCTTATGTGCTCAACAGGTCCTGTAAGAGCAAAGAACAGAAGTTCAGCTTCAGTGTGCCGTAAAGCCAGAACTCATCTATAGGGCATGATGTTACGTATGGTTTTGTTCTGGTGGTAAATTATTTTGTAGTAGAAATATTTATTTTGTAGGAATTTCTGTTCAAGAAGGTTAATTCATATACAGGGCTTGACCCAACATTAGGTATCGTGTATGGTACATGTGCTTTCCTGACCATGTATCACAGCATAGCTTCTTCCACTCCCCAGCATTGCTGTCGTACATCACTTCTCTAAAGTTTTAATTTTTTGGTCTCTTCTGTATTAAGATAGTTTTGTTGCAGGAGCTTGCTAAGGTGTACCTCAGATGAAAGGCAAATAGCATTTTATTAACTGCTGTGTTTACTGTACAGGTGTGTGTGTATTTTGATAAGGTTTTTCTGATACAAACCAAGAACAAAGTCTGGCATGTAGTTAATAAGCAAATTCTGCTTTTGAGAAGTTGCTGCATTGTTCTCTAATTGACAAAAATAAGTATTTTTCTTTGGGGCCCAGGGGAGGAAATTTAGGCTGGCAGCACCATGTAATACCAGGGATATTCAGAGGAGGAGATGCTTAAGAAAGCAGTGAAAAAGTACTCTGAAGCAGTAATTTGTATTGTAGCTTTGACATTTGAATGAGGGAGTAATTTTTCATTGCACAGAGTTTTGTTCAGTAAATTTTCATAATCACTGAACTTTGTGAGGAAAAAGTCCCCTAAAGCTGAATAGCTAGCTTCAAAAGGAAGAATCCAAATTCTGGTCTGCTGAACGAAAAGCTGCTTGTTTCTCTTCATACAGTAGCCTAAACTCAAAAATTTTAATTTGACCATAATTTTTTGTTACTCTTTACCAAGTGAGATCATACTTTAATTTCTCTTACTCAGGTCCACATGGGAAGCACAGGTTGGTGGGTTAGTATTTGGTAGGTTTTTAATATAAGGGGCTTTTTTATGTGTAGAATGAATCGGTTGGAACTGTGCTAACCAGGATAGCCACATGAAAAACAGATTGCACGTAGAGGCTGTGGATGCCCCAACCCTTGCAGTGTTCAAGGGCAGGTTGGATGGGGCTCTGAACAACCTGGTGTAGGAGGAGGTGTCCCCGCCTGTGGCAGGAGGTGTTGGCACTAGATTATATTTAAGGTCCCTTGTAACCTTTTAACATTCTATGATTCTGGAGAAAAGTCAGCAGCGCACAGCGTGTAACTGCAGAGAGGTGGGTTCATTTACTCGCTGTCAGACACACTTAGCCTGTGACTGGGAGACATAATCCTGGTCTCTCAAATACATTGTGAACCTGTGCATAGGCATAGTCATAGGATGTACATTAAAGGTAATTTATTATGTAATAAATGTGAGGCCCTCAATATTTTTAAGTTAGAAGAAAAAAAGCTTTAATCTCATACACAAAACCTAGGTAATTTTATTGGTGAATTACTGGTATTACCCATATGAAATGATTTTAACAAAACTGATTAAATATGAATATATGGAAGATGCTCTTTAAAGGCTGGCATTAACACCCCCCTCTGGACAGATTTTATTTTAAATAAGGACGTGCTTTTATACTGTCTTATTTTAAATGCAGGTGAACCAAGGAAATTTGACCCAAAGTTCAGAGGACCTATTCATAACAGGTAAATATCATAACTTACTCTGTTAAATTCTTTTGGTGAGCAAGGGTTAAAAATTTTTGTTAGCAAAACTTGTGAATTTGATTCTTCAAGTCTTCTAAATCCAGACCACCATCTTTACTACCCGTAAGGATGGATGATTACTAGGGAGTATGAAGCTGTGTTCTCTTAAGTCCTTTTAGTTTGAATGCCAACTCTGTGTGCCTTGTATTGGGTAGTATCTGCTATCTAACATGTGTGGTAGTTCTGATACACCTCTTTGTGACAGCCACCTAACAGAACAATCTGGCTTGACTTCACTTAGTTTTATGAAATGCAGATGAAAACATGTTACCACTGAGAAGGTTCATTAGTTTACAAGCAGGGTGAAATTGCTCAGAAAGCATCTAAGGACGCTTTAGAATCATTAAGGTTGAAAAATACCTCCAAGATCATCAAGTCCAACTTTTAGTCATGGGCAATTTTTCAGTGTTTTTCCAGATGTAGAGAGCTAAGCTCTAAACTAGCATTTACTGCCCTTACTGAGAAGAACAAATTAGAAAACCACAAGTTATTTCAGTTTTATTATTCTCAGGAGAAAATTTATGGCAGAGAAGAACACTGCAAACTTGTCATACTATTATTTGAACACAAACACACTATCCTTGTCTATGCAGGATGGTGTTCTTCCTCTCTGAAAGCTAATAATTTTAGAAATAAATAGAAATACTTATTTAGGGAGTTCGTCCTAATTTGTGAAGTATCTTTATGATATTGCCAGTGTATCAAGCCAAGCTTGAGCGGTGTCAGAACTGCTTCTGAATGGAGGATGGGAAAATGAGAAGCATTGTTTTAGCATTGCTTCTTCAATTTTGAGCGGTCGTCCTATCTTAGGTTACTATCATATTGACCCTGGATCCTGTACACTTTGGCCTTACCAAAAGTTTATTTCAGTGAGATGATAAAGCTGTTCCTCTCTAAAGAAATGTCCACACTTGGAAACACATTTCAAGTACTCCAGTTGTTTAAAAAATCTGCTCCCTTTATCTCTTTTATGTTAAAAATCTTTCTCTGTAAGAGGAAACATAGATTGGAAAACAGAAAGAATGGCAGATTGTCGGAACCCAGGATGTCTCTCTGACGGTCCTGGATGGTCCGGGCCCTGGCCAGGGGGGGTTTGGACCCTGGGCAGGGGGGTCTGAAACCCTGGCATTTAACCGNAGGATCACCTTGAACAGAGGAGGTTCCGAGAGCAGATGCTAAAAATTAATTCTGAGGCAGATGTCCTGTAGTATGTCTTGCCACTTATATGATCACTTGTATGATAAGCGATCTCATGGGTTCAGTGTTGTAAGGTATTACTCGTTTCAACAATATTTAAATCTGTTCCTCAATATGTTCCGTTGTCTACAGTGAAAAAAAGCATACACGTTTATTTGCTGGTCTTGCTGCAAAAACAGGACGTTACACCTCAAACGTGAGTTTGTGACTAAAACTACTGCAAAGTGTTGTGCAGATACCTTATTCAGATGTTAAAATACCATATGACAATCAGTGGTTTTGAAGGGTCATATTAAACACCTTATTTTTAAAAAGTGTTTCTTCTTGCCCCTAGGCACTGCACAGACATTATTTGCTGTGTGATCTTCATAGTTGTCATTCTGGGTTATATTGCATTAGGAGTTGTGGGTAAGTAAATAGAGGTATAGTAATGCCTTTTCTTATAGAGGAGAAGCAGCTTTGTGAATGTTAGAATTTTTGATTGAAATGTCCCTTTTGCTTATATTAGTGCAAAGCTTTCCAATCAATAAGTAATGCCTTTCATAAAAGCAAATAATGAATTCACAGAACCACAGACTGGGTAAGGCTGGAAGGGACCACAGTAGATCATCTGGTTCAACATCCTTGCTCGGAAGGGTCATCTCAGAGCATATGGCACAGGATTGTGTCCAGATGGTTCTGGAATATCCCCTGTGAAGAAGACTCCACACCCTGTCTGGGCAATCTGTTCAAGTGCACAGTCACTGCACGGGGAAAAAGTTCTTCCTCATGTTCAGATGGAACTTCCTGGGCTCAGTCCCTGCCCGTGGCTCTGGTGCCATTGCTGGGCCTCAGAGCAGAGCCTGATTCATCCTCTGCCCCCTCCCTGCAGATGCTGACAGACAGGGCTGAGAGCCCCTCTCAGCTGGGACTCATCTCCGGGCTGAACAGCCCCAGCTCCTTCAGCTTTTCCTGGGCACGGAGATGCTCCAGGCCCTTCCTCAGCTCCGCAGCCTCTGCTGATCCCACTCCAGGAGTTCCGTGTTTCTCTTGTCCTGATGAGCCCAGAGCCAGTACTCCAGAGGTGCCTCACAGGACTTAGCAGAGGGGGAGGATCCCTCCCTGACCTGCTGGAAATGCTCTTCCTGAAGCACCGCAGGATCCCATCGGCCTCTTGGCCCCGAGGTTAAACTGTTGGCTCAGGGAAAGCTTGTTGTCCCCTAGGGCCCCAAGGTCTTTCTCTGAAGAGTTGCTTTTCTGCAGGTAATTAGGGAGGAGTTCAAAGCCATGTGTTTACTGATTAGAAAAACCCCTTAAAATAAAGTGTGTTCAAAAAAATTACACAGTTTGAAAAGTTTGGAATCATAAAGTAACTGTGATGGAAAATTTCAGGTAGCAGAAGCTAGAGGAAAACAATTTGTGTTGAGAGGAGCCCTGAGGAGAAGGAGTTGGCAATGTGGATTGATAAGGTTTGGGCATGAGCCAGCCATGTACACTTGCAGCCCAGAAAGCTGAACGTATCCTGGGCTGTGTTGAAAGAAGTGTGGTCAGCAGGTCAAAGGAGGGGATTCTGCCGCTCTGCTCCACTCTTGTCAGACCCCATCTGCACTCCTGCATCCAGTTCTGGAGCCCCCAGCACAGGAAGGACATTGACATATTGGAGCGAGTCCAGAGGAGAAGTGCTCTGAGGACTGGAGCACCTTTGCTGTGGAGGCAGGCTGACAAGTTGGGGTTCTTCAGTGTGAAGAAGGGAAGGCTCCGAGAGACCTTAGAGCTCCTTCCAGTGCCTGAATGGTCTCCAAGAGAGCTGAAGAGGGACTTTGCACAAGGACTGGAGTGACAGGACACAGGGAAATGGCTTCTAAACCAACAGAGGACAGAGTTAGGTTAGAGATTAGGAAGAAATTTTTCCCTGTGAGGGTGGTGAGGCCCTGGCCCTGGTTGCCCAGAGAAGCTGTGGCTACCCCATCCCTGGAAGTGTTCAAGGTCAGGCTGGAAGGGACTTGGAGCATTGGATTGCTTTCTTACAGTTTAATCCATATCTCAGTAGAACTTACTGTGCTTTGCATTTTAGTATTTCATTAGGAAATCTACTAATCAGTGCTCTTCAGTGTTGATCTACAAAGTATAAAATGGTACTTTAGAAGGGATACATTTTCATGCTAGCTAATTTTAGTCATTAACTGTGAACACTTGACTAATATCTTAAGAGGTATTGTGTATTTTGCAGCTTGGGTGCACGGGGACCCCAGGAAAGTGATTTATCCAACTGACAGCTATGGGCAGTTCTGTGGTCAGAGAGATACCCACAATGAGTGAGTACTAAATCCATTCACATATCTTTATTACTCATGCACTGTGAATAAGATGTGAGGTTTCAAATCTCTGTCAAAGAGACAGTGACACTCTTACTGTATTTATTCCAAATAAAGCTCAGAAATGTATTCGTTTCCCAGTGCAAATCCAGATCCAAATTATTACTGTAATGCAGTTGTTTATGTCATTAAGAGAATATTTTTTGTAAGGTATCAATATAACTTAAAGATTGTGTCAGCAGTTGCATAGAAAGTGACTAGCTGGCCCAGCTTCTAGCTGCCAAAGTTTGGGTAGTTCATAACCTGTTCAGTAATTCTTCATCCACCTTGGGATAAGAGAAGTCTTAAGGCATTGTAGCCTGGTCTATAGTTTTTCTCAACGTGCACCAAATAACAGAAAAGTCTGTAGTGAAAAGCTCTTGTTTTTTTTCCTGCGCCAGTAGAGAGGAAACTCAGTAGTCTGGGAGATGGGCAGCTGTAACTACATCCTCCTTGGATAAACAGGAGGTGAATAGAGCTAAATGGCTCTATTTGCTTGTCTCTGTTTTTCAGTCATTTTAGATTTTGAATTGTAAGAGTTAAATTAATTAGTTGATGCCAACAGAGTACTTACACATGAAAATAGTTGCTTAGGGAAGAAAGATGTTGCATTTATGTTTTCTTTGAAAATCTAAATGGTTTATGAAACCAAATTTTAAAAAGGTTTACTTTTTCTCTCACCGTCTTCCTTTCAAAAGGTAAGTTTTAGGCATGCTTTATGCCCTTGTCACTGTCAAGAAGCTGGATGCTATGCTAGTGTTTGATAACAACTCCATGCTGCTTCTTTCTTTCTCCATTTAGTTTTCTGCAGAAAAAAATTAGGAAGCCACTGTCCAAAGAGCAGTTCAGAAGGGGAGGAGCAGGAAATAGAGACTGGAACAGAAGTAGAGCTAGGGCTATATATCCTCTCAAGTTTTTTTTACAGGGGAAACAGGCTAGTGAAAGAAAATCTGTTCTACCCCCAGACTACTCTTCACAGCAATTGTTGGAGAGTCAAACTTCCTGAAGAGGAAAAACAAGGAGGAAAAAATTGTAGTGGCGTGTTTGTTCCCCTCACTGCACCACTTCTCTGCTCCCCACCTCACTGCCAATTTGTCCTTGTCCCCTCTGTCACCAGTAGGAGGTAGTGGACAAATGATTTTGGGGGTCTCAGACATACAGCTTCAATATCCTGTGTGATGTGGAGCCAGGTGTTTCTCTCTGATTCTTACCATTCACTCCCATTTCATCTTTCTGTTTGTTACTTGAGTCTTCCCTTTAGTTATTTCTTACACTATGATTTTCGGTTTGTATTTACAGATGACCCTCCCTGTATAGGATTGCTGGATAATAATACAGCTACTGAGACTGCATTTTGGCATTTATTTGGTACATTGAGTAGATTCTTATAAAAATATAAATCAGAAGACACATAATACAACCTACCAGAAAAGCAAGAGTGTTTATGGCAGTTGGCCAGGGTACCCCTCTGAAAGAGTCTCTCTAGTCCCTGGAGTGGGGCTGAGGATGTGCTTGTGACACTTTTGTCAATGCCATTGTTTTTCAGATTCCCTGAAAGTAAGCAGTGTGAAAGACTAACTCAGAGCTGTGGTATTCCAAAGTCCCCAAGGGTTTAGTCTGAGACATTTTTCTTGGAAAGTAATCGCAATCTTCATGTTTTGAATCTTGTCCTTGTAATAAGTATTTTCAGCAATCTCACTGAGGAGTAGAAAAGGCAAGTTAGAAACAAAGCCAACACTCACAGCTTGTGCAAAAACCCATTTGAACTCCAGTGAGTGCCATGCAGTCAAATAAATTCTTTTTGTATCATCATGAAAGTCTCTGTTAGACCTCTTCATGTCTTCTTGTAATCGGTCCATTAGTTGATGTGTAATCTCTGAACTTGTTTTGCATTCTACAGAGCATAATGTACTAATGGAATACAATACAGTTTCATGATACAGAATACAGACTTAATTCTCAGTGGGTGTTTTCATGTATTATGTATATATTTAAACTTTCTTTTCTGTTGTCAATACCAGCAAGTGGGCTAAGAAAAAAAAAAGAATTCATTGATGGTTTTGAGCAGATCACAGATCATAAATACCATCAAGAAACTATTGAAGAATGATGACATTTCAGTTCAAAATTGTATTCTACTAATTTAAAGCAAGAGCAACTTGTGGTGGTGGATTAGTTTCGCCAGGATGCATCTTTTCTTAAACAGTGCATAGCAGAATATACCTCAGTGAAAACAAGTTAACCTTGTATAAAATGTCAGGCAGTTGAATTAATCCCAGTCTTAAATGGAGTTTGAATGTGCAGTGGTGCTGTATAGTGTCTTTAATGGTATAGCCCTATTCAGCAATTGGTGGGAGTCACATTCTGGTGGGAGAACAGAGGATATGTCCCCAGACTGGGGGATACAATGAGATGTAGAAGCAGGACTGATGTTGAAGCAGGGCAGATAGAAGAGGTGCAGCCTTGTTAGCCCAAGCACCCATCATTGTTAATATTGCCATCCTGCTCACAAGACAGAGCTCCCACTGTGCTGCAATGCCATGGTAAAGGTCAGTGAGGGCTCAAACACTGCTTTGTGGAGTCTCTTGCACATCACAGAAGCATAGAATAGCCTGAGTTGGAAGGGACTTAAAAGCTCATCTTGTTCCAACCCTCATTCCATGGCGAGGGACACCTTCCATTAGACCAGGTTGCCCTGTTCAGCCTGGCCTTGAAGACTTCCAGGGATGGGGCAGCCATGGCTGCTCTGGGCAACCTGTGTCAGGGCCTCACCACCCTCAAGCCAAGAATTTCTTCCCAATATTCCATATGAACCTACTCTCTCTCAGTGGGAAGCATTCCCTGTTGTCCTATCTCTCCAGGCCCTTGTAAGTAGCAACTCCATATTTTTTGTAGGCTCCCTTCAGGTTAAAGGTTTTGTAGGCTGCCTTCAGGGAAAGCCACAGTTAGGAAACCCCTGAAGCCTTCTCTTCTCCAGGCTGAACAATCCCAATTCTCTCAGTCATTCCTCATGGGAGAGGTGCTCCAGCTCTCTGATCAACTTGATCAGCCCTTCATAGTCCATAGAGGGGCACATGCACCATTTCTTGGGGTGCATATGCAGGGACACTGCATAACTCTGACTGGCTGGCTTTGAAGTCTTGTTTAAAAAGGGCAGGTCTACTGCCATGTTATCTTCACTAAAGCTATCTGATAATTTTCTGACATGGCAAAGACAAACATCACATTTTGCTGTCTTCAAAACCCAAGTCTTAAAATCAAGAAATCTTGGGGTCCTAAGTTTCCAACAAATCCAGACTTAAGTGGCAGCTGCCACAAGGCTCCAAGTTCCAGTAGATGTCAAATATGTGGGACTGACAGACTGACCCTTATTTATATCAAGGGGGATCTTGTCAGTGTTATTTGTAGATGCTATTATATTCTGTTTTCTGGACAACTGCTTTTGGTTTCCAATCATGAAAAGCTTCTGATTGATTTTGGTGCCACCTTCTGATCAACAAACAAAAATTAGGCAGCTTTTACAGTGAAGCATTTGCTGATGGTGAGTTTGCATGCACTGCCTACACAGGATGTTGGTGGCACAGAGACTATGATGTTTTTGCAGGGTTATTTTACAAACCTCACCCTCTCAAGGCAGGACTACAGGTACATGGATTATTTCAGCTTAAAATCATGCTGCAGAGAAAAACTTGTCAAAATTATCATTCTTTAGAGCAAATACTTCTGGTTTTATAGATGTCTTGATGTGAAGCATCCAAGGTCTGCTTGGGATACTTTTTTTTTGTCTTGTGTTTGCAATATGGATGTTCACAGCAATAGAACTTAAATATCAATGTACGCTACAAATTTTGGAATGGTAGGATTTATAAGCACCTGTATTTATGAAGATTATTATCTTATATCCATTTCCATAGGAACAAGACCATTTTGTTTTACTTCAACATTCTGAAATGTGCCAGCCCCGTAGTGTTAATAAACCTACAGTGCCCTACAACACAGGTGAGTGAAAATGTAGAGATAAAATATTTTCCCTACATCTTAGTCATAGTGCTTAAAAATGAGACATGGATTTGTTTGGATTTAAAAATTGTATTTGTTTGGATGTAAAAGTTTCCTTCAAAATTCAACATGGTTGTTTTATAAATGACTCGTAGCAAGCACACTCTCTGTAGTGTGTGACGGTCAGAAAAATGAAATGCATGAGATTGTATATTTTGGATAAGAGTAGACAAAAAAAGTCCGTTGACTTGAATACAACAATTTTTTATTTATGAATTCATCACAGGCAGCTATCCAGTATTATTCAGTGGATGCAGAAAATAGTGGTTTACACCTAAGGTTTTCAAAGCTGTTTCAAGCATGTTCAAGAAACTGTTCATATTGCCATTGACGGGAGTATCTAGGTGTGATTAGATCCTATGGCTCTTTCAAAAGTGAAGATTTTGAAAGCTTGTTCTTGCCTTATGTCACAATTTGTACTCTGTTTGTTGTGCTGTGGCTCCTCATGAAGCTGTGAAATAAACCCAGTCACTGCATTTGTGTGGGTTAAGATTAACCTCCTGATCTTTCTTGCAAGACAATTTTCCTGATCATAAAACGTGGAAATCTTCAACGAGAAAGAGCAAGAACCCTCTTAACACTGGCTAGTTGTTGTCGGAATGAAAACTTGCTCCATCAGCTGCAGATTTGCTTCAGGAATCCCCATCTGTCCCCATGCAGACATTGACACTGTTCCCCTGCAGTCTTTAGACTCTTTTACTAGAACAGTTCAGTCTGTTCAGAAGTATGAGGTCATTGTGTGGGATTTGACTGGTGGTATGGTCAAGTTGGCAATGGCCATGAATCAAATAGGGTGAAATACTTGTTGAAGGAGAGTTTTTGGGAGCAGAGTAGTTATTTTGTTCGTTTTCAAATATGCAACAACTCCAAAACTAAGAATGCTGGTTTTGAATGCTGGTTATTACTGCAGATAGTTAAATGACTGGTCTTTTCAAAAAATGCTGAATACATTTTTTTGGATCATTCCTCTTTTAAACTGCTGACAGGGTCCTTCATTCCTGACCTATACATATAAACAGCAGGAGAAAGAACCCCCAAGAACTAACATGAGAAGAGCTTCAGTTCTTGAATAAGACTGGATTTGAAAACTGTCATTACGGTCCGTTGGATCCATAGACGGCACATTTCACTGCCTGTTTCATAGATAGCAAACAGTTTATAGTAAAGTGTGTACTTGCAAGTCACCTGTTGCCCCAGCAAGGACAAAACTCTTCTTTCTTTGTTCCTTGGCCTGTCCATAGCACTGAAATACTCATATAGAAAGACCCTCTTGCAGTATCTGCCATGTTCTACCAGACCTCTTCCAAAATTCTTTTTCTTGAATTGCTTATGATGGAATGCCCTTGACATGAAAGACAGTTTTGGTGCATGATGTCTCTCTGGTACTTGAACAGCAGAGCTTTGCAAAGGGTGTTTGGATAGCACAGCTTTGGAAACAAACTGCCTTTTAGAAAAGGCTGAAACTTGCTGTAAAGATGGAATTCAAACTACCTCACAGTGCTGAGGAGTCAGAATGTCTGTCTGAATGACTGAAGAGGTTATGTAGAAGGATGGAATAACAGTACCCGAGACTTTGGATTTTAGTGAAACTTTCTTTAAATAAAGTTCTCCTTATACATGTAGTAGAAAGAAATTGCATGTATCCTGTGGAAGTAGCTGTCACACCACCTTGCTCATATATACTGCTGCTGATAGACGTAGAGGAGGACCTGAGAGGTTTTTTCTTGCTCCCCAAAAAAATAATACTCTTTTCAACAGACTGAAAGCTCTTCTTGCCTATCAGAATGTGTAGAATGTAAGAAGATACAGAGAGGGGCTTGATATGCCAGATATGAGGAGAACACACTTTGAAAGTGTTTTCTATCAAAGAATACTAGAAGTATTCATTATGGGAATCAAAAGGACAACATATCTTTTCTAAATCCTGCAGTAAGCATTAGTGAAGGCAGTGGCATTTTTCTTCCTGTTTCATTACACTCACTTTCCTTACCCTTCTTTACCCAGAGTGTGTCTTTACTTTTTTCTTTTCTTGCAGCTTTGTGTCTCAAAGTGCCCAG